>JBBUKS010000044.1:799972-815972 GCA_038050645.1 Hedychium gardnerianum
CTCCTGAATCATCATTGGATTCTCTGTTGGAAACTAAAGTGATTTTTGGAACTATATCTCTTTAGAGCTACAACTTATTGAAAATTAAAATAACTGTTTTAAACTATAACTACATCTTAGAAATATAAGTTATCTACTTAAAATTATAATATAATTTTAATCTTTTTTATAATTATCCTCTTGTGTCAGTCAAACAAGAGGAGAAGGAGATTTGGCAGAGCTATTTGAAATTAGAATTTTAAGATTAAGGGTATCTCGTCATGTATGAGATTTTAGAGTTTAAATCCTATCATAGATAATGATAAATTAAGACTTGTAATTCGTTATGTTTGAATATGTCACATTAATTTGTATTTAAATTGGTCATACTAAAGCGGATCGTGTTTAAAGGGATCAAATATCTAAACTCGGATATGACCCATATGTATAAAACGGGCTAGTTAGCCTATTTATGATAGTTTTAGGCTTCCACACACATCACACTCCTCCATCTTTTTTTCCGTGCATCTTAAGCAAAATCCTCTTCAAGTTTCCTGCTCGAGCTCTGTCTGTCACCTTCCCTTTCCTCCATAATTAGCTTGAAGGACAAGCTAAATTCACGAAGCAAAGTCAAAAAAAGGTTTTGGTAATTGAGAAGGATCGCGTAGCTGACAACAGCTGCAGCCAAAAGTAGACTCTGCTTCAGTAAACATGTCCGAGAAGAAGAGCCATGGTTGAAATAGAGTATTATGAAAAAAGAAGGAACACAAACCAGAGTTCAATAAAAGAACTAAACAAAACAATTTTATTCATCTCTATCATATTGCGCATGAAGTTGGTTTTGTCTTGCTGAAATGAGATACATCATTTTCAAGAAAACAAAAGAAGAGATAGTTGATGGTACCATGCAGCCCTTCCCATACATAGCTTGACCCTCTCTGTTTCATTCATCTCCTTTCTCTGTTTCTTTTATTTTTTGCAAATATGATAGGGGTAGCTTTGAATGGTCAGTTTAGCTCATGGACGTGCCCGTCACTGCTCTGTTCTACGCGTAACGCCGTAATCCCTAACTAGTAAGCTCCTTATCCCCTATATAAGTCTTGCAATAGAACCTCTTACTAGTTGCTCTGCTGCCACTGCTCCTCACGATAATGAGCTACTTCCCTGCTCCTCGTCCTTCTTCCATGCTTCTCTTCCTCTCCCTCCTCCACCTCCTCGCTCTGCAGTCCTCCGCCATAGTCCCCCGGATGCTCTTCCTCGTCCCCCAGCAGCCCCTTGTTCTCAACTACCACAAAGGCGCCCTCCTCAAGGGCAACTACTCCCTCAACCTCCTCTTCTACGGCCGCTTCTCCCCCGCCCAACGCTCCATCGTCGCTGACTTCGTCCGATCCCTCTCTGCCACCTCCGTCCGACCCCCCTCTGTCGCCTCCTGGTGGTCCACCACCTTTCTCTACTCCCCCGTCGGTGCCACCCGCCTCTCCCTCGGCCGCGTCTTTCTCGACGACGCCTACTCCCTCGGCAAGTCCCTCGCCCACTCCGACCTCGTCACCCTCGCCGCCCGCGCTTCCCCCCATCGCTCCTCCATCACCGCCGTACTCACCGCACCGGAAGTCCTCGTCGACGGCTTCTGCGTCAGTCGCTGCGGTTTCCACGACTCCGCCCGCGCCGGCCGTCGCGGCCGCGCGCGGTACGCGTACCTGTGGGTGGGCAACCCGGCGACGCAGTGCCCCGGCGAGTGCGCGTGGCCTTTCGCGAAACCGATCTACGGGCCGCAGACGCCGCCCCTGGTGCCGCCCAACGGCGACGTCGGCGTCGATGGGCTCATCATCAGCCTGGCTACGCTGCTGGCCGACACGGTAACCAATCCCTACGGCGACGGCTACTTCCAGGGCCCGCCGACGATGCCCAATGAGGCGGCCACGACCTGCACCGGCATATTCGGCGCCGGCGCCTTCCCGGGCTATCCGGGGAACCTGCTCGTGGACCCCACCACCGGGGCCAACTATAACTCGCTCGGATTGGCGGGGAGGAAGTACCTGCTTCCTGCCATGTGGGACCCGAAGACGAAGCAGTGTAAGCCCCTCGTGTAGGCTGTCGAAGAAGCGATCCTGGAGCTTGTAATAGAGTCACGCTGCTGTTATTTCTTATGTACCAAGATCGTATACATCTGCATTTATATATATTTGGATTTTTGGTTTTCTGAAGATGTTGGAGTCAGATATGTTCATCCTTGTTTATTCTTCTTCTCTGTTCCTTATACTGTTTAATAGTAAATGGCTTTCCTTGTGTTCCTTGTTGACTTAATCCACATCCATTATAGCTCGACTTGATAAAGTATGATAATACGAAACACTAGCCATGGCAGGACATCACTCTGAATTCAATCGATTATCATAGTAATTATGAAGTGGAAGACCTGGAATTCAATCCACTAGCATGTTGGAATGATGAAAAGATATCTGGCTGCAGTTTATAATCTTCTGGCGAATTCTGTGGGTTTAAACCTAATTAACTGGCAAATATACAAATTTGATAAACTACCATTCCAAATATTATTGTCTTCTGATCAGTAATCCTACTTTTCAGGAAGAGATTATATAGATAACTTCTGTTTCCTCATCGATTCACCCTTACTATCAACGTAATGTGCATGAGTGGGTCGTTCTTATCACTTTCAAACAATGGGGAGAAGTTTATTGATGCTTTTTTCTTATTTTTGTCTTTATCTCGATTAATAGAGAGCTGTGATGGCCGAAAGCTCAAACTGTGGTGCTTGCATGATTGTGGAAGCTGGTCCCATGCACTAAGTCTCAATATAATAATATAATGCCGAAGGATTAAATTGAATCAGATTGGAACGTATCATTCAAATTAAATAGTCTTAAGTGGTTTCCAGTTGGAGCAGCATATATATTGCATATATATTTTTTATTGATATAAAATATATAAGTTGTGCGGAATATTCATGCCAGCTGCTCCATTAAAGGAATTGCATAATGTCTGTTCTTTGTCTTGTGCACCAATCATAGCTAGTCTATCATTGAGCCGACAATAAGTGGCTAAAGCAATCATATCTGATTCTTGTAAATTATTTTCGCTATCTTTTTCTTCTCTTCAATTTTTTAAATTCATTATATTTTCTTATGATTTTACAAAAATAAAATCTATCATTCTAATAATCCTCACGATTATTATATATTATTAGAAAAAAATAAATCAAAAAATTAAAATAAACATCACGTGGAAAATATATTTTCATTAACTTCCCTGGAATCGACCTTCCATTTTATTAATTTATCATGCGATGAAACTCAAGTATGTCTGGGGCTTCTTGCCACATTGATGATGTGCATGAATGATGGTAAAAAATGAAATGTTCGTCCTCAGCGTCTCCATCAGTTCGTCTCAGGATCAATACGGAGGAGGTAAATCACGGGAACTAGTCTAGTTAGCTCGAACAGTGACCAGTACATGAAAGACGACAGAAACCTAACTACTAATTAGAATTTAATCCTCAAATCTTATAATAATAATATTTCATGTATTAATTATCAATTTATCTTGTGAGGACGATGATGTGCATGAATATATCATGCATGGAGTGAACTTAATCGATGTCCAATATTTAAAATAAAAGACGCATGAAATTTCTTATCCTACGTTTGAGCTTCAGATAGAAGAGCATTTGAAGTCCCAAATGGGCCATACCCTTATTTTAGAAGACAATTTTGTTAGAAACAAAGGGAACAAGTGAAGTTGCTTGAGATTATTTTGTAGATTCAATTATTATATGATTTTTGATGGACCATCGTTAGGTTAGCTAGGCTTCCCCTATGATGTGTTATAAAGAAATCAGCTAATTAAGAACAACTTTCAGTGTCCACTTGTCCCACGAAGCTGATTCATTGTGAAAGATTATGCTACTTTAGTGGTTGCATGTCTTAATCTCACTTGATGCAACATTTTTTTCCGACACATTGTGAAATTCAATTTCATTTTTTTCAGCATTCTATCAACATAAAATAATTATAAATATCTATATGTATGTCTTAATAATGTGCACTTCAATTAATTTAATTAAATTATTGTTTTATCATATTGGGAAAATTGAACATTTAATAACAAAATCGATCATTGACATATTAATTACTTCATTCATTGTTTCATAATGAATTTAAACATTAATAATAAATATTTTAAAAACAATTATATAAAAACGTTACAAATATAATTTTGGATCAGCAAATTGATATTCTTTATTATTGTATAAAAGTGTTACGTTATATTGCATATTAATTCTAAAAGGATGGGGGAAAACAACTGAAATATATGTATATTCTCTGTTTTCAATTTCAATTAATAATATATTTTACTATTATATTTATTGGATCGCCAAGGTCTGCTAGGGTAAAACATCCTTTCTAAACTAGATTTTTAGCAAACATTTTATAAGTTAAAAAAAAATAATATTCACAATGTAATTTTAAGATTATATAAGTTACTAAGCATTAAATTATATTCATACAATATACTTTAGCATAAAGTGCTAAGGTGTTTTTTAAAAGCACATTTACAATGCAAATGCAATGTCAACTTCACGGTGAAAAAAAAAACGCTCACTTCGCGCCCTCGCTAATCCTTCACCAATCCAACGAAAGTAAATCATAATAATTAAAAAGACAAAGTGTATGTGAAGGTAAGTTATAAAGGATACAGAAATTTACGTTTCAACAATTTTGAGATTTAACTCTTTAATTGCAAGTGGTAAATTTCCATCTATTTATCATCTCAATTATATTCGTAGGATAAAAATAATAAATCAACTAATATCGAATATAAGATGATCGATCCGGCCTTATAATTTTTTTTTATCAACGTTAGGATAAATTAAAAAATATTAATAAAAATTTATTTAGATGATCAATATTCTTAAATTTATTTTTTTACAGTAATACAACTTAATAAAGTAAACGACAATTATTACCATCAACAACTTTTAATAATGTCACTTCATTAGAATAAAAATAAAATCGTTAATTTCATATTTTTTGAAAAAAAAAATTATAAAAAAAATTTATTCTTAATTTTTTACATGAAAAAAATAAAAATATTTTACATTCACTACAAATTAATTCTAAATTTATTAAAATAATCACTCGTACCTATATTAACTATGCTAATCCATAAAAATCCATCTATTATCATCCAGCCGCAAGGCCGCAACAATGGTAGAGGGAGATAAAAACGATTAGAAGCGCCAAGTGGTCGGTCCGACACAGCACAGCCTGGGCTGTGCTCTGGGCTGTGGACATCACGGCCTGGGCCGTGCAAGAGGATAACAACGCGTGCTTCACCGCATTCGCCAAGCCTGACGGACCTAAACTGGCCCACGGGCTTAATTTAGACAAGTCAACCCCAATACATCTGCGACTCTGCAAGCACTTGCCTCTCCATCCTTTGTTCTGCTTTTCCTTTCCAGAATGACCGATTCCGATCACTCCGACGCCGCATCTCCTCCCTCCTCTTCCTCCTCCACCTCTACCCCTTCTATTCCGGTGCTATGTTCATCATGCGCCGCTTGCGACGGCGCGACGGCCTCCTGGTCATCCCCTCCGCCGTGGTCCGAGTCCTCCCCTCCCCCGGCCTACCGCCCCATCCGTGCCCCCGCCATCAACGCCCCCACGGCTACGGCTTCCATCGTCCTCGCCCCCATCCCCCAACCTCTTCCTGTCCCCCCTGCCGAGCCCCCCTATCATTTTGAGGTCCCATGCAAACGCATCTCCTCTCCTGACGACATCCACCGCTTCCACTCATCCACCTCTGGCCGCCACTTCCTTGGCTTCATTGCATCTCTCTCCCACTCCGTCCGCGGCCGCAAGCTCTCCGATCCCGTTCCTTCCCCACTCTCGGCTACCCTCTCTGGCATCCTCTCCATTCTTCAAACCCTCGCCCGATGGATCGACGAGATCCCCGCTCTCCCCCACTCCTCCCGCTACGGAAATCCAGCCTACCGGACTTGGCACGCCCGCCTCACTGACGAGGGACACGGTCTCGTTCTCGCCCTCCTCCCCGAGTCCGACGAGTTCCGTCCAGCCGCGGACGAGCTCCTTCCGTACTTTCTAGATTCCTTCGGCAACGCCTACCGCATCGACTACGGCACTGGCCATGAGACCAACTTCGCCGCCTTCCTCTACTGCCTCGCCCGTCTCGAGCTCATCAAAGAGGAGGAGTATCCGGCTCTAGTCCTCCATGTCTTCTCCACCTACCTTGATCTTATGCGGAGACTCCAGATCACCTACAACCTCGAACCAGCTGGATCGCACGGCGTGTGGGGGCTCGATGACTACCACTTCCTCCCTTTTATATTTGGATCCGCCCAGCTGATCGATCACAAGTACATGAAGCCGAAATCGATTCATAACCAGGACATTCTTGACAATTTCTCAAATGATTACATGTACTTGGCGTGTGTGGCGTTTGTGAAAAAGGTGAAGAAAGGGGTATTTGCAGAGCATTCGCCCATGCTTGATGATATCAGTGGTGTTCCGACATGGAGCAAGGTGAACAGTGGGATGTTGAAGATGTACAAGGCCGAGGTACTCGAAAAAGTCCCCATCATGCAGCATTTCCTCTTTGGATCTCTCATCAAATGGTATCTTTGTATCCCTCCCATTCATTAATTACTTGTAGTTTGTCCTTTCATAAATTGTTTAGTTTGAGTTCCTATTTATGTTATTCCAATTGAGTTTCCTAATGATATAGTTAAGTCCATTTAAGACCTGGAGGAAGATTGAATACTTGAAGTTCTGCTAATCTGGAAATGTGTCATTATCATAGGTGAATATCTATTTAAATCTCACTAAAGCCATCATTTAGTGCAATCAGAAAGACATAGTTTTTGGAATTAAGGAAATTCATGGCAATCTATCCGGAGGATAGCCCATATTATGTTGTCCAAACATCTCTTTGATATGTTTGGAGGCCATATGATAATTAAATAGGACCAAAAATTAGATAGTTTCTTAAGATTATATTTGTACATGCATCGTATAATGTAAATGGTATAGTGAAATACCATTCTCCAAAATTGTGCTCATGGCTAATGATGGTTTTGCAAAAATAAACATAGCCTCCTTATTCAATCACTAGTTAAATTCATTAGTTTATTTTCTAAAAATAATAGTCACTGTGGAGGTTTTGACCAATAAAATGATTACAATTAATCAATGTGTGAAGTTAGATGGCAAAATTATGTGGTTACTAAGACAGTGGGAGTCCATGATAGACATTTAGGATCTACTCATCCTTCATTGTACGTGCCTGTAGTGGAGAGCTATTCATGAAATATTTGTTTGTGTAATGCGATGCCATTAAAAGACAAATATAGTTAGTTGATTTTGAATTAAGTTCATTTGTAAAACTAGAAGTGCCAATTTTGCCAAATTAGGTTGGGCATAGCTCGGCTTAGAGTCATGCCCGATCATCTTTCCCTATTTTTTATTCACATGATGGGTTCTCCGCAAGCTCGAGTTGCTGCCTTCCCTGTGTGTCATCATTTTGAATTACACTAGCAGGAGCCTACAGCATCCATTTTTTGCTTGATTCTCTCCAGCTCAGTCCATCTTTGCTGGAAACATATTTATTTTTTCAGAGTAATGTTGATGCACTTCTAGATGTTCATTGATATTTTATTGTTCCATTAGAAGGATCCTCAGATGTTATTATATTTAGCTAAAGAAAATTATGATTTATTTACAATATAATTTTGCAAAGTTCCTCAGGGATATCTGTCCTGTGATCATGAGTTCAATTGGACAGTACAGACTGGATTTTGGATAAAATGTATGAAGGATTGGGAAGTTCAATTCTCAGCCTTGAAGGTCTACAAATGCTGTTTAAGTTTAATTCTTAACCTTAACAGCCCACTAATGACTGCCTAATCTTGAATGCTAAAACCCTACTATTTCCATGTGGTAGAGAAGTTGCTTTGTAATATTATTGGGCATCTGGAATTTTAACTGATATTTTTTTCATCTGCCAAATATTGCAGGGAGTGAAGTTCTCTTCATCGAACTGTCCTGTTGGCTTACCTTCAAAATGCCTTATCTTAGCATTTAATGGACTCAATTTGTGTACTTGCACTATGGTCTTACACATCTGGTTGCTTTGAAACCTGAAAGCAGATGACAAGTAGTATTGTCATATTGTTTTGTCACTTGATATAATATTTTGCATCTGAACGTGTTTATGTTGTGTGGTCATATGTGCATGTAAAATCTTTCTGGACGCTATTTTGTTTAACATCTTGTATGTCGTATGATCACATGGCAAATAAAATATCCATCTGTGACTCGCATCTGTCTTTTTATCCTTTCAGATTCAGCGTTATTGACTCAACACTACTCTGCAAAGTCATTATGGTTTGTAAAAAAATATCAGTCTCTAGATTGGCTGCCAAACTATTTCATAGCACGCTCTGTTTATCTTGCTCTAAATTTGTTGTTGCTGCCGGGCAAATTTCTCAGCCAATAACCATTAAATTCTTCTAGCCATTTCAAAGAACAATCTGTAGAATGCTCTGAGTTTGCTATTGCTTGAGATGTGGTATTTTTGCTGGTGTTTCTGCTGTCATTATTTGAATTCTATCTGTACCCTTGTTCAGTCTCTAATGTTGGGGATTATGGAGACGGATGAAACTACCATTAATTTTGTCATCGAGCAATTGGCTGTTGAGCTAGAAACAAACAGAATGAGTGGAGACACGATTGATCTAGAGCACTTATTTCGTTCGATTGTTGCAGTTGTTACAAGCAAGGTTTTTTTAGTCTATATCAGGTATCAAAATCTTTGATCCGATTAATTTTAGGATGAGTGATCTGATTTTATGAATTTTTTTTATCAGCCGTCATCAATATTTTTGATTTGTTATTTATTAAGATTTTTTTTTTCATATTAAGCTAAAGTTGAGTTTTGAATTTTAAATACTGAACTATTGAAGGATCTAACACCTTGCCGCCGGGGCATAAACAATTTTTTTTTGCAAACTTTGAAATGTTCATATAGAAAGCCTCAACGTGTTTTCGATCAATGTCCCACAGAGTTGGGCCAATAGTAATTGAAAGAGCTTCACTTATAGAGATTGCGTGAAACAGCCGCTTTTTCATTAAATAATAAACTTCATCTTATTAATTATATTTTCATTAATACTTGTTGTTTAATAATAAAATTAAGATATTTAAAACTTTTTATCTTTTTCATCTACTTTACATTATTCCTTCAATTCATTTATTTATTATTACTTATTCAAGTTCTCTTCTATATATTTTAAAACATAGAGAAACAAATTGAGTGATCAGGAGAAGTCAACGTTTTAAACTCGAATTAGATCCATCAATTCCGCGTATTAAATAGAAAGCCGGCGGCTAAACTCATCGGATTAGATCATTGGAGTAATCCCTAAATCAAAATTCAGACCAATTCAAGCGAATGAACTTTAAACCAACAAAACTATCATTACTCGACGCCCAATCTCAGGAAAAAAACAGTGGATCAGGTTGAATCTCAAGTTTTAAAACTAAAAAATCTTCAATGTTTCATTTGATCCCTATTTTTCTTAAACTTGATGAATTTCGAACTTACATTATACGTACATGCAAGCATTATTGCATAGTGATGCTACACGAATAGGAAGAGGATCACAGAATTTATTCACCGAAGAACTACCTGTGACGAATTCTACATTTAACTTCTTTTTCTTCTTAAACTCTCTCCGAATCTCCGAAGAAATGTCTTCTTTTTCTGATTTGCAGCAGCTTGCTCAGTATCATTCAAATGACTTGCATCTATATGATCAAAAACATCACGGTTTACTGACTGCTCGTAGTCAGATACAATAGAGGAAGCAACCTTAACTTCATACGTCCTGAGCTTCCCAGGTTCACCTATTGAGTGCCTATGATCATGTTGCAATTGTTTGTTATGTCCAGGCCATCTTTCCGATGAAAACTTCGCTAAAAGTTTACCGGAATCACCATCACTTATCGCAAAGGGTTCACTCTCATGCGATGGGGCTCCCTTGCTCGAGTCCATTGTGGATGTTGCAGCAAGCAACCTCTTCAGCTCCTTGACACTATCTGTTGCTGCAGCTTCACTGACCTTTAAGCATTCATATTCTTGTTTTAGTCCCTGCAATTCTTTTTCCTTCTCAGATAAAAGATCTTTTAGCTCAGTGTTGTCTTTCCTAACAATTTCCAGGGATTCTTTGATAATGCTAGCTTCATTTACGGCCTGCTTTAGAATATCCCTCAGATTGGAATTCTCTTCCCTGGCTGATCTTTGTGATCGGAACAACTTATCGTTATCCGCTTTTAACTCAGTGATCTCCTCCTCGGAGATTTTGATACAGTTTATGAAGCAATTCTCTTTCTCACACCAAGCAGTGGTAGATTCCTCCAATTCATACTTGAGCCTTTCAGATTCTTCGGATGCTGCTTCAAATTTTTGTTCCATGCTCCTTAATTGTGCCTTTAAGTCTTCTGCTTCACCTCTTGCTTTCTCCAGCTCAGATTCGGTTGATTTGAGTTTTCCTTTCACCTGATTGGATTCTGTTGTTACTTCTTTCAGGACAGATGCTAAACCATCCATGGCAATCTTGCTTTTCTCTTCTGCTTCTGTGCTTAACCTAAGCTCGTTCCTTAGTGTTCTAATGTCTTCTTCCGCAGAGCCAACGCGCACAAGATCATTCCCAAACAAATGCTTCTCAAAGCTCCTAAGGCTTCGGCTGCCAAACCGTCTAGAACTCTCCAAGCTCTTGCTGTTCTCTCGCAGAAACTTGTTCTCGAGTTTGGCCTCTTCGAGAGAGAGATTTATCTGCTCAAGGAGCTTTGTCTGGGACGCGAGCGACCCATGCAATTTTCTTTCTGATTCCTTCGCTTTCTGAACTTCTTTCTCTAGAGACTCCACTTTTGACTTGCTTTCATCTGTGAGTTTTTCAGATGTAGAGCTCTTTTTCAGAGAGGTAAATTGTTGCATCACTCGGGATTTCTCCTCTTTCTCCTTCCTCAGCTCTTCCTGAAGCTTTTTTAATTGTTGTTGCAGATCAGGAGCTCTCAGGCGTTGCTTCTGAAAATAATTAAGTAGCACACACAGAAGAAAAAAATTTACGATCAATAAAAACCAATGCAAGTTGGAAAAAAATGGAGCAATATCATACTTAAACGAGAACTTACAGATAATGAGTGAGCTGTCTTGTTAAATGATCTTGGGTCTGATGAATCCAATGAGGAAGAAGGTCCCTCGGTTGTTTTGGATTGAGATTCCATTTGGAAGAGCTAGGCATTAACACATGTGATGCGACGGATTAGTACACATTCAAAATTATTGAAGAGATGAAATTTTTACTCAAATACCACAGAGAAGAGGTGAAACAAATCAAGAGACTAGAACAGAAGTTTCTCCTAATGATCAAGGAAAAAGGAGACTCAAGAATCACAATAACTTTCCTTCTGGTCTTTCTCTCTAAAGTCAGAAAAATCAGTTTGCAAAGAAATCGTTTAATCAGTTGTAAAGATGGAATCAACGAAACGATGCCGAATTAGAAACGGAAACCGCTTGTTCTGCAAACCCACTAGAAAGCACCGTCAAAACAGAGAAAAAGATATGAACTTCAGGGTACCTGAACTAGTAAGGCAGCATCATGAACTAAACTAATGGCCATGCCTACTAAATCGCTCAATCTCGAAACCGCAAAAACAAAACTAGAAAATGATGGCATCGAGCAAAAGTGCGAGCAAGCAAGCAAGATGGTGAAACCGTCACCAATTAGACCAAAACGCGACCATGGTGTTTATCTCTTAATCGATTTGATCAAAACGGGAAAAGCCGGCACCTTGACGGCCAAAAAAAAAATAATTCAGGAGATCGAGGACCTGCCTTACCATATCGAAACGGAAAACAATCGCCGGAAAGAAACAGAAATCGAAGGGAGGAGTGGTCACGACTTGTGTTCCTCGGAGAGCGGAAGGATTTTTAAGAGAAGCAAGCCCCCCTCCAGTCGCTTCACGACGCCGTTGGCTGAAGGAGAAGCCAAAGAAGAAGTTCAAAAAGAAAACAAGCGAGGAACGAGTAAATGGCGTGGGCTTAGAGGCGCCGAGGCAGCAAGGGAGGTTGAAGCGGTCGTGTCCACCATCGGCGCGTTGGATTCTTCTTCGACTCCCACGAGGTTGCCCCTTGCCGGGTCACGGTCAGACTTAACGGCTGATGATCATTGAGATTGAACACTTCCCCAATGTTAATGTTCCGTCTATAGCTATTGTTTTCTTTATAAAAAAAATTTACATTCCTGAATCCGATTAAATAGAAATCAATTAATATTAACAAGAATAAAATTAATAGGAAACCTACCTTTTCCTGATATAAATGTTTCCATATCAATCGAGTAATATGGCGAATTGATATGGGCAATCCTTCATTCATAGCCTATTAAAGTTATTCCGCCCGTGTTGTAATCAATAGGACGGCAATAATGATCACCTTAACCAGTCTATCATGGTTGCCATGGATTGAGGGGATCCATCTTTTTATTCAATTTACCGATTACATGTTTGAAATAAATACATATTAACCAATTTCGTTAAAGAGGCATATATGGTTAGGTACCTAAAATGATTGATTACTAAAGCCCCAAGGCAAGTACTGGCTAGGTCCGGCAGCATGGTTAGTCAATTTGTCTCAAGCCAATTTTCGTTCACGGCATTTTCTAGGGTCTGGAGCAAGATGAAGGAGGTGAGCATCGTGCTTTAAGATGCTATAGAGTTGGACATCTTGCTAAAATCATTCTGAATAATGTTTTTTTTTTTTTTTTGGCATCAAAGAAAATATTCATAATTCATTTGGCTCAAAATGATCCATGCTCAGGTTGATATATAGCTGAATTCCACGGCATCATGAAAATTGGAGGCCTCCCCCTTATTTCACACAGCATTTCCTTGTTGCTAAAACGATTCCCTGCAGCATAGGATAGGAGGACATCCCTCACAGGTCCAGATTAGGCAGGGAGTCCAAGTCCAACTGCTTGAATGGATTGTGGGACTTTGATGCAATCCTCTTCTTCCTCAATCGCTCAGCGATAATGAATGCCAGTTCGAGAGACTGGGAAGCATTAATTATTCAAAAGCAGAAAAGAAGGATGTGAATATACCAGAATTGAGTCGAAAGGTCGAGTCTTGAGACCACAAGGGGCCTTTATATAGATTAAACACCATTCCATCATATTAAATACTATTCTCACCATGATACCGAGAGGATTGGCGACCCCGCGGAGAAATTCAACGTGGGCACCATCGAGTTGTCGGGTTCTCTCTCCCACCCTGAGGAAGTGGGCGGAGCAATCATAGATGAGACCGGTGGTGGAATCCTTGCGAGTGAGGGCCTGCTCGTAGGGAAGGAGAAGGCACTCGTGGGAGGTCCAAAACTCAGTTGTTGTCATGGAAGGGTGCTCGATAGCGAGTCTTGCTGCAGCCATGAACCCCAAGGCCTCGTCCACGCGGTGGGCCAATTCTTGATACCTGGAAAAAGAACAAACACCATGACTACTTGTGTTCCCCGGGGACTTTTCAAAGCTTTTTATCCCCCCAAAAGAAACAAAATAAGGCCACAACAAGAGATTTGATGATCTCCTACTTGTCTCCTAGCTCACTGTGCTCAGTGAAGTCGAGGTTCCACTGGGTAACGCGTTGCATTGCAGCATAGCCACCGGTGGCAAACGCCCGGAGAAGGTTGAGCGTCGCCGCAGACTGGCTGTAAGCCCGGATCATCCTCTGAGGGTCAGGAATTCTCGACTTCTCGTTGAACGAATCACCGTTGATATTGTCCCCTCTGTAGCTTGGAAGCTTGACGCCGTTCCTCTCTTCGAAAGGATCCGACCTAGGCTTCGCGAACTGCCCAGCCATTCTTCCGACCTACGAAACCAAAGCAAACAATCCTAAGCTCGCAACGGCCATACAGACTCCAGACCGGTAAGATCGGAAGAAATCTGAATGCTCGATTTTCATTACCTTGACGACGGGCATCTGACCTCCGAACATGAGAACAATGCCCATCTGAAGGAGAATCCGGAAGGTGTCCCTGATGTTAATGGCGTTGAACTCCTTGAAACTCTCAGCGCAATCGCCCCCCATTAAGAGGAACGCCTTGCCGAGAGCAGCATCCGTGAGCCGCTCCTCCAGGTGGCGGGCCTCTCCAGAAAACAAGATCGGCGGGAACTCCTCGATCGTCTTGAGCACCGCCTCCAGCTCCATTTTGTCCGGGTACTCCGGCAGTTGGAGTGCATTCTTGGCCTTCCAGCTATCCACCGACCATTTGCCCGTCTTCGCGTCCGCTACTGGCGTCGGCTCCTTGCCTTTGACTGGATTCTTGGTTGGTCCCGCGGCGTAGACCGGACGGGGAACGGCTTTCCTCCGGGCAGCACGGAGGAACGGCGAGATGAAAGCAAGGGAGGAGACATCCCCAGAGCAGGGGAGGGAGGGGTTGGTGGTAGCGGGGAGGAGGTTGGTGCCGTTGGCGAGCGTCATTAGTCTAAAAGTGGGGCCCACCCTTTTGATGCTACTTTACGACAAATGTAACCGATCACGATCCAACATTTGTAGCGAAAATCTAATTACTTTTGCCCAGCAAAATCTGTGCAGATGTCTCGGTCCAGTAGATAATTTCTTTTTTTTCTTCTAATTTATTTTCTGAATAAATTTAAAATACAATTTATATATACTTAGAAATAAATTTTTAAAAGATTTTCAACGTATAAGATAACAGAACGCCTTTTTATCAAGACAAGAAAGGTGGAATGTTTTTTAAACATGGCAATTGGTAACGAACCATACACAATACATGAGTTTTCAATACGAAGTAGTCTTAAAACGGCATTGACTTTTTCAAGTAGAAAGGCATGCACAATGTTCTCCAAAATTCAAGTAGAGAGGATAAAGATTAATCTAAAACAGCACAAATACAAAGCTACCTACTACCAATTAAATCAATAAACCATACATTTCGCCAACCCACCAAGTGGCGGAACGAAAGCCACCGTTGATGACGAGTTTGACAACTATTGCATTCTTAATTATGTCGACATGAGAAGACTGGGTCTCATAATTGTAATTAATTGCATTTGAATTAATTATGTCAATTTCATGCATTTCCAGCTCAGTGGTGGAACGGTACTTGCCGTGTACACTTTAATTTGGAACTAAACTTAATTTTTCAATATTTTATTTTAAAATATTTTATTTAGGTTTCGTAACGAAAGATTAATATTTTTTTCTAATTGGAGAGATTAAATGAGTCGATTAAGAGGGCATATCAGAGTAATTACTTGACTCACTCAATATGGCGGTAAATGAATCAAACGTTCATGAACAAATTTGATATTCAGTTTAATAAGAGTTTATTTATGCTCGTTCAATATACACAAAATCAAATAAGCAAATAAGCTTGAACAACTCGTTAAACTAAATAAATAAACTTGAACACATATGTGTTCAGCTCGTTAATGTTTGTGAACAATCATATTTATCAATAAAACTCTTATCAACATGCTAAATAAATAAAATAAAATAAATAAGTTTGAATTATCAAGCTCAATAACTAATCAAACAAGTAAAAATTTCAAACAATCAAATAAGTTTGAATTAAGAGCTCGATAACATCTAAACAAATCAAATACGAGCCAAATTTGAAATGAGAGCTCGATAACATCTAAACGAACCGAGCTCAAGCCAAACTTTAAATAAGCTCAAGTCAAGCTTCAAATATGCTCAAGTTTATAAAAAATAAATTGAACAATCATTTTAAAAGCTTGATTCATTTTAAATTCGATTCGACTTAACTCGATTATCCTATCAAATAAATTTAAATATCTTAAAATTTAACTCGACTTGACTTATTTACATATCCCTATCACTCAACGTGGCATAAGGCAAAAGCTCTCGAGGTCAGAGAATTTCTGATAGCTATCTCCGATCTTTTC
>JBBUKS010000044.1:820924-833378 GCA_038050645.1 Hedychium gardnerianum
TCATATATTTTGGGATGAATCCATAAATTCTTTGTAGATTCTGCAACGAATTTTTGGATTCATCCCAAATTTTGTGACGAATCTAGAATTCGTCACAGAATGGTCCTATTTTTGAAAAAATGAAAAAAAAAATCTTCCGAAATTGGTTGAATGACCTAGAGAGCTCGGATTGACACGAAACTAGTTTCTATGTGCTTGTGTCATTCTTCTTATTATGTCCATGACCTCAAATCTAAATTTCACCTAAAATATTAAGACCAGTGATTTTTTTTACAAACATTCGAACTAACATTTTTAATTAAACTCTTTTTAATATATATATTGTATTATTTTAACTAAGTTATTTGGTAATTGAATTCAATCCAATTAATTTAAGTATGGAAAAAAATATTGGACAAAAAAGAAATTTAAGGTTATGAACATAACAAGGAGAATGACACGAGCACATAGGAACTAGTTTTGTGTGATTCCGATCTCTCTAAGTTATTCAACCAATTTTCGAGATTTTTTTTCATTTTTTTTAAAATAAGACCGTTTTGTGATGAATCTTAGATTCATCGCAAAATTTGGGACAAATCCAAAAATTTGTCGTAGAATCTGTGATGAATTTATTGATTCGCGCCAAAATCTTGGACGAATCCTGGATTCATACCAGAATTTACGACGAATCTATATTCATCGCAGGTTCGTCCTAATTAAAAAAACAATTAAAAAAATCCTCTAAAATTAGTTGAATGACCTAGAGAGCTTGTAATCATACGAAACCAATTCCTATGTCCCCGTGTCGTTCTCCTTGTTATGTCTACGACCTCAAATCTCAATTTTAGCTAATATATTTTTGATTAATTAATTTTTTTTAACACGAATTAAATTTTTCAGATAAAAAATCACTAATCTCAATATTTTTAGTAAAATTGAGATTCAAGGTCGTGGACATAATCAGGAACTCATTTCATGTAATTCCAAGCTCTTTAGGTCAATTAACAAATTTTGGAGGATTTTTTTGCATATACATCCTATTTTACGTACACATCCTATTTAACATTCAAAATAAATCTACACAATTCAAAAACAAATATATCCAAAATGAAATATATCTAAAATAAGTTAGAACAAACATATCTAACTCATCCATACAAGTCATAAGTTCCAAAAAGATCCAACA
Source organism: Hedychium gardnerianum (assembly GCA_038050645.1). NCBI lineage: Eukaryota > Viridiplantae > Streptophyta > Magnoliopsida > Zingiberales > Zingiberaceae > Hedychium > Hedychium gardnerianum. Next base: position 822,090 of record JBBUKS010000044.1, read on the forward strand.
TTCTCCAAGTTCAACAACTACATACAAATACAAATATCCCATACAAATATCATATTAAAATCATCATTCTCTTCATTCTTCTCCTCCCATTCTTCTTCTTTTCCTGCATCAAAACAAATAGAAAATATTGGCACAAATAAAAAAGAAAATTTTATAAGCTAATATGTAATGACTAACTTCCTCCAACATTGATCAATTTCCACAAACCCTGTTCAAAACAAAATAAAAGGATTAATCAAAATTACAAAAATTAAATTAAAAAATACTAATTCTTAGACAAATAACATTCACACATAAACTAATCATGATCAACTATCATCACCATCATCGTCGTCATCGTTGTCATTATCAGGGGCACTGGGAGGCATCTGACTTGGAGCAGAGGCTAACTGAAGATGTTGCAATATTAAGTCCTATTGTTGGTGTAGTTGCCTCATTTTCTCATCTCTTTGAATGATATCCTGATCTCTTTGAGTTAGTCTCCCTTTCAATGAGATAACTTCCTCATTTTCTCATCTCTTTGAATCATATCCTTACTACTGGTGGGGTGGAAGAAGATGTACTAGCAACTCTATGGGTTATGCTCAAAGAACTCATTCCCAATATGCTTCCCTCTTTCGATCCCCCACTCGCCTCCATCCATAAATTCAAATTATTACTAACGGAGGTCTCAAATCTACTGGATTCATCAGTAGCTTATGAATATCTCCGCGCTTCCTCTAGCTCATCATATTTATCCTATATTGTAATAAGAAAAATTACAATAACAATATGTTAAAAACACATATAATCTTAATTAGATATAATAGAAATGCATATAATATAAAGAGAGAGCAGGTACATAAGTCGAATTGAATCTAAATTATAAATTCAGATCAAAGATTAATCCAAACCTTGACTGCATTAGCTTTATCCCCGCTCAAAGTCTTATCTTTTTTTTGAAAGGTGCGGGTGAAAGTGTCTATACATAATGGCTCCCGGACCATTTTCTTGGTCTAAAAAAATATTATTAAAAATAATATAATAGTCTGAAATAGATTAAAAAAAATAGTGAGAGAGTTTAAAATTTTACCAATCTACGAGTATGCTAATCGAAATTGATAGTCTCCCGCATATGTTGCAGATGAGTTTCCAGAATCATAAGCTTGATTTGCTTTATTCTGTTGACTCCTTTGTTTGTTTTCCTTAGATGCCCAATAATTAGATATTCTAGTCCAATTTACCTCGGTGATGGAGGGTGGCTTTTTCCCTTGGTCTTCGCATGATTAAGTATATGTCGGATGTGATCACCACATTTTTTCTTGAAAATCCTCCTAATTTTTGACTCCTCACTAAGGTCCCAAGTGAATGACCACTGCAATGAAAAAAAAATTGATTATATATTAACTTTAATTTCATATATAAACTAAAGGGGATAGGGGATATACCTTAAACTCATTCCACCAGAGTTCTTTTGTGAGTGTTGGAGTGTTTGTATACGTCATAGAATCCCCTCTCCAATGGTTATTCATGAAATCATTAATCTCATGAATAACACATATAGAATTATGGAACCTATTATAAAGTTACAAATAAACAATGTTAAATAATTAAGATAGTTAAAAAAATAAAATATTTTGCCTTTAGTACTTACGAATCTCCGGAGTGGACTATATACTCTCAAGTGTCTTGCAATATAGCAACCGAGTATCTGGCGGGTATTGGTGACTCGAGTGGCGAAGGTACCCGCGAAGATGAATGAGAAAGTACTGGCGAAGGTGCATGGGAAGGTCCCGCTTGATCGAGGGAGCGTAGGTCTAGTGTTAGGTGCTGAATTTGACTGGCCAAAACTCCGTCTATGGTCACCCCGTCAAAACTAACCAAAATTCAAAATTAGGATAAAGTAAATAAAAATTTGATGCATAATGAAGAACATAAAAAAAAATTACAATATGCATAATGAAGATCTATGAGTGTGCAAAACCTGCGACGAAAAGATGTCACCTCTAATGACCTATAAGAAAAAATACAGAGTATACACAAATAAAATATATAAATTTAAGAATGAGACAATATATAGACAACTAATTAAGCTACGAATTTTATAAATTTACAAATTAAAACTAAATTTATTTATTAAAAAAAATTTACCCATGATCAAAAATTAAAGTCCTCATTATCATTTTCATTGTCATTGTCCTCCTCCTCATCATCATTCTCAAGAATTTCACTTACATCTACGTTTATCACTACTCCGCTAGGATCTCGTAATGTTGGAATAATATATTCCTTGGTCTAAAATATGTTTGTAACTTCTTCTTGTTGATATGCAATGTCTTTCCAACGTTCCTCAATTTTTTTTTCTTGCTTTCATTTTACAAACAACCCACTAATCAATCTTGTCTCATTTCAAACTAGGATATAAAAAATAGAATACTTGAATCGCTTGTTGTGTCAACACAAATGGTTCATATCTCTTATACAATCTCTTATGATTTATTTCAACCAAATTATAACATGGATGCTCCTTCATTTCTCTGACAGGATCAAACCAGCGACACATAAATAAGATAAATCGTATTTCTAGGCCAGGGTATTCTACCTCTATTATTTCATCTAGCAAATCATAAAAATCATTGTTTGCACCTCCATCGTTGGATGACTGAACAGAAATCATTGTAGTCTTCCCCATTCAATATTCTTGAGTATGAAAATTATATTCATTTATGAAATATACTGACCAAGTACGTACCATTGCTTTTAGACCCCATGCTAGATGGATCAACAATTATTGCTCAATGTGAGTTTGATTAGCATGAACCTAAAGTTAAATGAATATGTTATTCATTTAAAAGTTAAGATATGTGTAAAATAATTTTAGATTGTCTACTTACATATGATTTGAATCATGGTGTAAATTCTTCATCGCAGAAGCGATAAACTCTTGTGTCGACATTTCAGAATATAAGTTTTGAAAAATCCTACCATAAAAAACAAATTTAGTTAAACATATTGTAGGATCGAGTACACGTGAGAGAGAGGATGAATTACATGTTTTAAAATCTTTCTTTTCCCGATTTTAAAAATCTTGTCGAAAATTTGAGCGCGCAACGGAAAAACAAATATAATTAAAATAAAACGCATAGAGAGAAAACAAAGCACACGGTCGGTTAACTTGGTTCGCAGCCCCAGCGGACTACTACTCCAAGGCCCACGCCCCCTTAGGATGTTTCCGACGGGCAATCCATTAATTCTCTTCTAGAAAATCTCCGGAAGAGTAATTGAGTACAAAATGGGAAATAAGAGAGTGTAACAAGTCTACACTTCTCTTATGCAGAGGTAACAATAAATAAATAATAATGAAAGAAAAATCATTACCCAACTAAAATACTGCTGCCAGTGATAACTTGGCATTAGTTTGGTGCAGCAGTGTCGTAGTACAGTAATCGTAGGCGTTTGGAATAGCAGTATGCGGTGGAAATCGAGTTTGGAAGCAATGCCCGAAGCTGTTGGTCAAGTAGTTCTTTTATAAGTCATTGGGGGCGCCTCCAACGCTCCGGGGCACCTCCATTAAGGCTTATCGGATTCGAGATAGTCGCTGCTTATCCACTCTGAGGCACCTCCAAGCACTCCAGGGCGTCTCCAGCGGTTATGCGCGTCAACAGCACTTATCCAGGCACTGAGGCGCTCCCAACAGTCTGAGGTGCCTCCAACGCCTCCTGCGCTGAGGCGCCCTCAACACTCCGAGGTGCCTCCAGCATTAAGGTGCCCCCAGTCATCCGAGGTGCCTCCAGCGCTGAGGCGCCCCCAGCCGTCTGAGGAGCCTCCAGCGCCTCTATGCTTAGGTGCTTCCATCCCACCGAGGTTTTAAGTCCTGCAAAATATATTAGTACAGAAATACCTACAGCAAAGGAGTTAGAATTAAATAATGTATGTAAGTATGAATTAAATTTTATCTTACCACGACCAGAATTTAATCATGGCCTCAACTTAAGGTTCCACTTTAGACATAAGTTGGACCAGCGCCTAAGTCCCTACCGGGGACTCGTCCTTACTGGATTCGCTCCTCTATTTTCTTATCTTACTTACCATTTGCCGAGTAACCTCCTCGACATTTGATCTCCGGCCCACCAAGTCTTCCTACTGAAATCGCACATCCGGACTTCAACCAATCTTCTGGTCCTCCCTAACCCAACTGAACTTCCCACCAACTGTCTGGTCCTCTCTGACCTAGTTGGACTTCCTGCCAGAATCACACATCTGGACTTTAGCCTAGTGTCTGGCCCTCTAGATCCATCAAGTTAGTTAACCCTGCACACTTAGCTCAACTTGTTAAACAATAATAATCTAACTTTAACCTGTTGTCATACATCAAAACCTACGGTTAGACTATTAGTATAAATTGCACCAACACCTGCTTCCCGTGATCAAAGAATGACACCGTGCTTCGGTTGAGTCGAGCGAAGTCTATTGCTTGCCACCTTCCAAAATCCCCAAACACAAAAAGAAAAAAAAAATCACCATCCAAAGTTTGACATCTACCAAAACAGAGAGATAAAAAGAAGAGAGTAAAGACAAAAAGGTTTTTTTTTTTCTTCTTTCCTTTAATCTTATCATAGATCTTCAGCGACGATGGCAGAGTCCGCTAACCTGCGGCGGGTCTGGTAGCTCCTATACACCTTCTGGAGCTTGGTTGTCGCCGATGATTCTAGCGGGCTAGAAGAGTGTCATCCCACATCACCGAAAGCATCCATCCAAGGTAAGCAACTTGGAACAACAAGGGAAATGGAGCAACAAGAATGGCTGGGATGAATTGATCGCTTAGACGGCGCAGGGGCTTGGAAATGGGAGAGCGAGGGTTCTCTATAGAAGAAAGCAATAGCAAGGGAGAAGAAGAGGGAGGAAGAAGTGAGGACTATGAAAGGTAAACGAGAAATGTACGGGAATGAGGGCAGCAGGATATGTAGCTAGGGTTTTAGCCAATGAAGCAAAGGGACATAGAAATTATAAGAGAAGTAAAAAAGTGTTTTTATCCGCGCGTGACACTCATGTGCTTCCCAATTTTTAGCGCGAGTTTTGAGGCGGGAAAAATACAACAGTTATAATTGCATTGACAACGGTTTATAACCATTATCTTATTATCACAACGATAACGGTTTATGCACCATTGTTCCAAACATTGTGAAAATATTCTCATTGACAACGGTTCATTGCACTGTTGTCACAACTGTTGTTAAGATAAAAAAACACTTAAAGACAATAGTTTTGAAACACCATTGTAAAATGCATTGTTGATTAAAAAAAATATGGTCAACGACAACATATAATATAAAACCGTTGTCTTTTGTGTCATATGAGTTCTCAAAGACAACGGTTTTGTCAAAAATCATTGTATTTTACCAAAATCACAATGGTTTCTCCTAAAACCGTTGTCTTTATGGTGTTGTCTTTTAGCATTTTTGTTGTAGTGAAAGTTGTTGTGAGCTATGGACCAATTTATAACTCATATAAGTGTCGAATTATACGCATAATTAGTCAACCCAAAGGAAAACTTATTATGTGGCTAGTTAAAGTTTGAGTTATATTAGAGAGTACCGCTAACAAATTATATTTTAGTCTACAAAGTAAAATGCAATGTTTTATTTGGTATCTCATAAATAGTTCATTTATATGCATTTAAAATTTTATTTTATTTACATAATCTTGTATTTTATTACTTATACATGTTCTTGGCTTTAATTAAATCGCGAGCTTATATTATTTACACTATTTTAATTTCAATGTAATCTGTTACTGCCAGTATTAATAATATCCCCACATTAACTGGTTCGAATTTTTCTGAATGGAAAGAGTACGTTATCGTAGTCTTAGGCTGCATGGACTTAGACTATGTAGTAAGGAACGATCGTCTCTCACCTCTGACCGGTGTTAGCACTATAGAGAAGAGGGATGAATTTCAACTATGAGAGCGATCAAATTGCATGAGTCTAAATATCATGAGGTTTTCCTTACCAGCATCAATAAAGGGCATAATAATAGAGGGAGAAGATGCTAGGAGTTTTCTGAACCAATTGGCAGACTGATTCACCTCAAATGAAAAGGTCAAGACTACCACACTTCTTACGAAGTTGGTAACCATGAGGTACAGTGGTAAAGGAAACATAAGGGAGTACATTATGGAGATGTCTAATATATCAACAAATCTGAAAGAACTAAAACTCAATATATCTGAGGGTATGTTAGTGTATTTTGTCTTGATGTCTCTACCTGCATGATTCACTCCTTTTAAGATATCATATAATACTCAAAAGGAAAAGTGGACACTAAATAAGCTTATTGCTCAATACGTGCAAGAAGATGGGAGACTAAAGATTGAGACATCTGAGAGTGCTCACTTAGCATCTGGTTCTCAAAGTGCGAGCAATAAACAAAAGAGAATCAATAACAAAGGAAGCGAAAGCAAACTGTAGATTTTGGGGGAATGCCCATAAGGAGCACAAGAAGCAGGATAAAAAGTTCACTTGTTTCTTCTGCAAAAGAAAGGTTATATGAAGAAAGACTGCCCCAAATACGTCAATTGACATGTAAAAAGAGATAAATTTCTCAACTATGTTAGTTCAGAAGTCAATTTAGTAATTGTACACACTTGGTTGATAGATATCGGTGTTACTACTCACATAAGTATCACTATGCAAGGTTGTCTCGAGAGCCAAATTTCACTTGATAGTGAAAGATACATCTATATGGGAAATGGAAAGAAGGCTACAGTCAAATTTATTGGTATTTTTAGGCTTTATTTAGGAACTAATATCTATTTGGATTTAGAAAATATATTTATTTTATCATCTTTTAGACGAAATTTAATTTCAATTTCTTGTTTGGACAAATCAGGTTATTTTTATTCATTTGGAAATGAAATTTTTAATATTTTCTTTAATTCAATGTTGGTTGGCAATGGTTCCTTGGTTGATAAGCTTTATAAATTAAATACCATAACTCCTACGATTGACAATATGATTATGCATAGTACAGGTACGAAATATAAATTGATTGACAAGAATTCATCCATGTTGTGGCATAGGCGTTTAGGACATATATCCAAACAACGCCTAGAAAGGTTAATGTCATACGGAATTCTCGATTCCTTTGACATAACAGACTTTAATGTCTGCATAAAGTGTGTTAAGGGGAAGACAAATAACAAAAGAAATAAGGGGGCTAGCCAATGTAGTGTCGTTTTGGAGCTAATACATGCGGATATTTGTAGACCATTTCCTAAGGCATCTTGGAATGGACACATATATTTTATTAGCTTCATAGATAACTACTCTATATTCGGTTATCTATACCTTATTCATGAGAAGTCGTAATCTCTGGATATGTTCAAAATTTTCAAAACCGAAGTTGAAAATTAACTAGGTAAGAAAATTAAAGTCGTCAGATCCGATTGTGGAGGTGAATATTACGGTCGGTATGATGGATTAGGTGAATAACGTTTAGGACCTTTTGTGAAATACCTTGTTGAGTGTGGGATTGTGCCTCAGTATACCATGTCTGGTACTCCCAGTCATAATGGTGTAGCTGAGCGACGCAATCGTACCCTAAAAAATATGCTAAGAAGTATGATGGCTTGTACTTCTTTACCTAAATCTTTGTGGGTCAAATACTCAAGACTGTAATTTACCTACTAAACAGAGTACCTAGTAAGGAAGTAACTAAAACCTCATACGAAATGTGGATGAGTAAGAAGCTTAGCATTAGACATTTACATGTCTTGGGTTGTCCAGCTAAAGCTAGGTCATATAAGCCTAATGAAAAGAAACTGCACTTAAGGATAGTTGTAATTTTGTAGGTTACTTTGAAAGTTTAGGGGGTATAAATTTTATGATCCCTCTAATAGATCCTTCTTCAAAATGAAAAACACTAAATTCATTGAGGACAGTGGGAGCCCTAAGGTCAGGGAAGTATCTTTTAAGGAAAGCGTTAGTGATCCTTCTATGGTCACTACTAGTGCGATAAGTAGCGGTATGATTATCATATTGTACATTATGGATATTGCACATCCAGTGAGTATAGTGAATCAAGATATTCCCATGACATCTCTAATGAAATTAGAGGAGCCTACTAGTAAAATTGAGCTATTGTCTCATATTGATGAGCACATACCTCAACCACCTCAAATACAAGTGTTTTTATGGCGATCCATAAGGGAACGGAGAACCAAGACTTCTCATGATTTTTTTTATCTCCAAAAGCATGATTTTGACATAGGGTTGAAAAATGATCCTGCATCTTTCCAAGAGGTCAAACAATCCTCTAACCCTGAAAAGTGGATTAACGTCATGCAAGAAGAGTTGAAGTCTACGACAGACAATGACGTTTGGGAACTAGTCGAATTGCCTAAAGGTTCAAAACATATTGGTTGTAAATGGATATTTAAAACCAAATGGGATTCAAGGGGCAATATCGAAAAGTATAAGGCTCGTCCTGTTGCCAAGGGATTCACTTGGAAGAAAAACATTGATTATAAGGAGACTTTCTCACCTATATCCATGAAAGATTCCCTTAGGGTAATCACGACACTTGTAACTCATTTTGATTTAGAGCTACATCAAATGGGCGTAAAGACGGCATTCCTCAATAGAGACATTGAGGAGTTTATATATATATATACTGTATATATACTGCAACCAGAGAACTTTAAGTCTGAGGACTCAAAGTACCTAATATGTAGATTAAAGAAGTCTATTTATGGTTTGAAACAGGCGTCCCATCAATGATACTAAAAATTTGATCAAGTTGTTACCTCATATGATTAAAGGAGAATCTCGTTGATCAGTGCATATATGCCAAGTTCGGTGGGTGCAAGTTTGTTATACTTTTTCTGTACGTGGATGATATATTGCTTGCAAATAATAATACAGGTCTACTGCATGAAATCAAGTAATTTCTATCTGATATTTTTGAAATGAAAGATCTTGGTAAAGCATCATTTGTTTTATGCATATAGATCTATCGTGACCATTCAGGAGGCATTCTTGGACTTTCGCAATAGGTCTATATTGAAAAGAATCTTATAAGATATAACATGCAGAAATGTGCACTTAGTGACACACCTGTGTTAAGAAGTGACAAGTTCAGCTTGCAGCAGTATCCACTTCTTGAACTTGAAATAAATGAGATGGAACAATTCTCTTATGCGTCAGCTATGGGAAGTCTCATGTATGCACAAGTTTGTATACGACCAGATATAACATTTATAGTGGGGATGTTAGCTAGATATATTAGTAACCTATGACCGTTGTACTAGAAAATAGTAAAGAGAGTGATGCGGTATTTACAAAGAACAAAAGGACATATGCTCACGTATCAAAGGTCAGATCACTTGGAGGTGATTGGGTATTTAGATTTCAATTTTTCTAGATGCTTGGATAGTAGGAGGTCCACATCGGATTATATTTTCATACTTGCTGGAGAAGCTATATGTTGGAAGAGCGTCAAGCAGATGCTAGTAGTCACTTCTACTATGGAGGCAGAGTTGATAGCATGCTATGAAACATCAATCACGGGATTTGGTTGCAGAATTTCATCACGGCATTGCAAATCGTTGATGGCATTGACAGGCCACTGAGGATCTACTGTGATAATAAAGTCACAAAACTTTATGCCAAGAACAACCGCAGTTTATCGAAGTCTAAGCACATCGACATTAAGTTTTTAGCGGTTAAAGAAAGAGTTCAGAGTCATCAGGTCATGATAGAGCACATCAGCACAGATTCTATGTTGGTCGATCCACTTACCAAAGGCTTGGTACCTAAGATGTTTCATGTGCATGTTATAGATATGGGAGTCCTTCTTATGGAAGAAGAACTCATCTAGTGGGAGTATGTATTTATTGCTCTATATTTGTTAATAAAGACAAATATTTTGTTTTGATTATTGTACGTACTTAAAGTTCAAAACATTAATGAGAATTTTATATATTTGTCTAAACACTCTGAAATAAAGTATCATGATTTACTACTGTTGTTTAGCATTTGGTGTTTGTAAACTTGATATGGATTCCATTAGGAATCATAAGGCTTAGATTATGATTTGCTAGTGCAGTTTAGCATAAAGTTTTAGTAAATATGATCAAACTCTTTGGGTCATTCAGGACCAATTGAAAATTGACATGTACTGATCACATTTCATATAATTTGCACTCTACGCATCCACATCTTGATCTATGTCATCAATGACATTGATATTGTGATTGATGTTGGGCTTGTTACGATTATATATAGTAGTTATAACCTCTTTAGTCCTATACTAATGAAGTTAATGGACCAGATTGTTACAGGGGTATTGTGTACTCATAAAGTTTGATAACAACTAAAGTTTCACTTCTATTTTGTATACAACTCACATATAGCCCAAGTGAGAGATTGTTGGATATTATCTCTATTTAGTGAGCTTAATTATAAGTTGTACATATAAATAGAAATCGAACCTATATAAAGTGATCTAACTTAAGTTTATTGGGTTTGGGTTATCGGATGTGGGTTGAATGTGTAAAACCCTTTAGCCCAATCCGTTATCATATATTGGATGATAACGGATTGGTTGTCTATATAAGGGGCGGTACCCAAGGGTTTAGGGTATCATCTATTAAGACTTCTCTTCCTTCCCCGTTGACGAAGAGGATTTGGCGGCGTCAACCCTAAGCTCCTTGGAAGATCTTTTCGTTTTGCTTCCACTCCTTCTTCCTCAGGATTGCTCACACGACGCTTCAAGACAAGAACATGGCTCTTCATTCAAGTTCCTTGTCATTGGTTTATGTCTTTATTTTGTTATTCCATGCTTCCATGAAATAAAAGTTCCATGCTCGTATGTTGTATTTCCTATTTGAATTCTTATTCGGTTCTTAGAATCCATGCATCTTAGGCTTTACAGCAAACCTTTCATGACCTGCTTGGACTTTCTCTTGCCTAACATTCAATTCTCTCTTAATCTATTAAGGCTTTCCCTTGCCAAGCATCCAGTCACCCATGACTTGCGTGGACTTTTCCTTGCAAGTCATTCGGTCAACATTTGACCTAACTAGATTTTACCTTTGTTAGTCAACCTTGACTTGACTAGACTTAGCTCACTTCCAAACATCTAGTCCTATTTGGATCAACCCTTAGTCAAACTTGACTAGACACATATATATTGTCAAACATTGAAACCCTCAAGGCTGATTGCACCAAGAATTTGCCTAGATTTTTTATATCCTTAGGTGAAGTTATTCTAGCATGATATAGCCTAAAATTGTCCTTAAAATTATTA
>JBBUKS010000044.1:833478-847942 GCA_038050645.1 Hedychium gardnerianum
CTTTTATAACACAAACTTAGGGTCTAATTAACCCCCAGTTTCAACTTACCCCATATTAATCCTTCAATAACTCCAAAACTTACTCCATAGGTGTCCAAATTAATCCCAGAAAATTTCATAATACCCATAAAATTCTCCTCTATTTTATTAAATAATTTCAAGATTTTATTTTATTTTATTTATTATTATTTATTTCTCGTATTTTACAATGGATCTGAGAGGGAGTCCTAGACTTGAATTTGTGCCCAACGGTGAGGGAACCTAGTGGCACAAAGCCAGGGAGACAAGCAACAAAATAGGCTGCTGTCCAATCTCGAAAAAGATATTGTCCGGAGCTTTTCCTAGTTGTCCGGTGTCCACGAAGTCATTGTCGATGAGGGATAACATACCCTAAGGCATCAGGGTTCTAGTAGCAATGTTTGCTCGCTGGAACAAGGCTCAAGGAGGCCGGAGGTGGGCTAGGCGGTGGCGGACAACAAGTTGTCCATCGGCGGCTTGGCGCGTGGGTGGCGGTGGACAACAAGCTATCCGCCGACAACTTGGCATGGGGGCGGCTCCTCTTAACTAGAGGTGGCTGCTTTGGCATCCTACTAGCTGGTAGGGGGCTCCTTGTGGTCGACAGCAAGAGGAGAGGAGGAGAGAAGAGGGGATCCAAAACCTAACAATTAGGTTTCTAATCCAAGAGTTGTTTCTTTCCTCATGGAAGGGTATTTATACACCTCTCCACAATGACTTGGGGAATAAGTCATCTCCCAAACTTGAAACCCAATAGCAACCCCATCCGCTACCATTAAGTCTTAAGTTTGGTTCAAGACCAAACCATGTTGGTTCAAAACCAAAACTCTTTTAATTAAAATCAAACCAATTTGGTTTATAATTGAACCAAAGAGGGTCCAATTCATCTTCAAAACATGTGGCCCATCCACACTTCCGTCTCGATAAATATCTTTTCATATTTGCCCTTCGTCTGGTTCAATCAGACTTAATCTCTCTCGATCTGAGAATCAACTCAAACTCATTTTAAGTCTTTTGGATATACTCGTATTACATGTGACCCAATAGATTCCCGATTTATATTGGTCATCCATAATTAACCATTAATTATGGATTGATCATGAGTGACATCTACTTGTACATCATGATCTCCAATTAACTAAAAAATTACAGTTGATTCAAGAATAATTATGAACCCTTCAACAATAGTTATTCGTGTGTTTGTTCCTTTCACTCATTTTATACCCTTTTGGTTCAGGATATGGTCTATATGTTAGTCCCCCCCACTAGGCTGACTACGTCACACCTAGCCCAAGTAGTAGTTTCTTGTCCTGCGAATTTGAATTACTTAAACACTTGTCCAAGAAGACCATCTTCTTAATGTGTTTCTACTTTGGCCAAAGACTTATGAATAATAATCCTGACAAGTGGCCATAGGGTATATGTCTCCTTATCAAAAGGAGTGGTGAATCCTCTATGGGCTATTCAAACATCTTTGGACACTTTGACTTATACCCAATCATCTCAGGGCTACACCTCCGAGAAGATGCTTGCTTAAGATGTCAAAGTATAATTCTTCATGACCAAGATGACTTGAATACCTCAAGTCAAAGGAAACTTGCACTCGAGCTGCAATGAGATCTTCATAAACATGTATAGAACCATATGAAGTCTCATGATAGGTCACATCCGATGAACTAGTTACCCTTAGCTAGTATACATACGTTAACTCTCAACATCCCAATGTTTCCAGTGAGTAAGGATCGACTGCTTGGTTAAACCAAGGAGTCTAACATATGCTAGTCTTACAGAATTGATGATGTATAGTCTCATCAATTGATCGACTAGGGAATATTTCAATACGTATATAATTACACATGAAGAGATACCCACTAATTGTGATCCAATCATAATTTTTCTCATGCTATGCATTATATTGCAGACTTCATTAATTGAATTTAAGATCTAATCAGATACATAGAGAATGTACACTCAAATAGTAATTTTATTTATCCAATAAATAATACATTATCTAAGGTAATTGTCTTAGGATAACTCTCAAATATAACACTTTCATCGACATCAAGAGTGGATCATTTACAAAGTAGTCACATATCTTTTCTTGTATTCATATTATCTTTTATTTTTCCAGCGATATCCATAACTTATTTATCATATTATCATAAACATTCCTCTCAATATGCATTACATCGAGATTATGATGAATCGAAAGACTCTTCCAATACGATAAATCCCAAAATATACTCCGTTTAGTCCATTTATGTGTACTTTCATATTCGTATGTTGTACCATGTGGCTCTTTAATAACAGATAAAAAGTTAAGCACTTTTTATCAAATATGTTCACCTGTTAATCTCAATGGCGGAGATGTTTTTTCAATTCTATTCTTAGTAAATTCTTCTTTATTTCTTCTAAAATTATGATTTGATGGTAAAAATTATCTATAACAATCAAAATAACTTGACTTCTTCCCATGTTTCAATCTAATTGACTTTGATCTCTCCATACATACTGGACATTCTAAGATCTCAGTGGTACTCCATCCCGATAGTATACCATAAGTCGAAAAATTATTTATGATCCAAAGAAGAGCTGCATTCATTACACACATCTGATTAATATGAATACCATATGTAGGAAAATCTTCATCTCATAGTTGTTTCAGCTCTACAATCAGTGGTTGCATATAAACATCTATTAACTTCTTCAGATTTTGTGGGCTAGACAGAACAGTGTTAAAAATATATAGGGTGTTTTCATGCACATCCGAGGTGAAAAATTATATGGAGTTAAGATAATTGGCCAATAAGAATAATTTCTTCCTAATTTGCCAAATGGAGAAAATCCATCAGCATAAAGACCTGACCTAATGTTTCGAGTCTCCTTTGTAAATTCATGATATGTTCTATCAAAAATTATCCACACCCTGCATCTGATAGATGACACATTAACTCCTCTTCTGTTTGATGATTTGCATGCCAAGTCATGTGTTTAGCAGTGACCTTTAATGCATAAAGTCTTTGTAACCTAGGAGTTAAAGGAAAATATAATACCTGAGTGTATGATGTATGTCGCAGATGACTCGTTCTAGTACTCTTGTACCTAGCTTGATTATAAAATTTACAAACATTTGCATCTCCATCATCTCTCCAATATAGCATACAACCATCTCTACAAACATTAATTCTTTCCACCGGAAGACATAATTCTTTCACAATTTTTTTTATATTGTAAAAATCATTGGCATTATGTGATCATGAGACAATACCTCTCCAATAACTTGAACAAAATCATTAAAACAATCATCAGACACATTATGCTCTGCCTTGACATTCAACAGTCTTGTGGTGAGAGATAATTTAGTATGACTATTACAATCAACCCACATTGGTTCATCTGCAGCACTCAACACTTCTTGAAATTGAAGATATGCTTCATTATTCGCATTTTCATCAACACCTGGTACTTCTACCTCCTTCAACGGTGATGCATAAGTAGTAAATATTTGTTCAATTATTGAAGGACAACTAGAACTTGCACCACTTAGTTCGGAAATAAAATGATGACCCGTTGCATCAATTATCATCCTCTGATGTGGATTTAATTGATCATAATAACTCTGATCCCCACTAACTGAGACTTGTCTATTTCGTCCATAATCCTCATCAGATATGAATTATTCACCATGAAATGTATAATTATAATAATTTGGGGTAAAACCAAATCTACAAAGATGTTCTAAAACTTTATCGCACTGTAAAATTTATCATTGTGACACTTTCTACATGGACACCTTATCTTATTGTCATCCATAAACTCGACATTACTAAATGAAAATTTCAAAAATTATTCTAACCCAATCATAAACTCATCAGTTAAACCCTGACATTCAGGTAAATTCTTTTTATACATCCAACTCATTTCTTTTTGTATTTTTCCTATTTCTAATTTATTAAAAGATTAATAAAAACTGCTACATATAAAAGCTAGTACCTCATCAATAAAAGTAACATCATTATTTAAAGGCACATAGATGGTTTAATCTAAAAAGAATGAAAGAAAAATGAAGTTATTACTGTATATTTTGTGAGATAGTACACTAATGGTCAATATGAGTTATTATTGTAATTCACCTATGT
Source organism: Hedychium gardnerianum (assembly GCA_038050645.1). Classification (NCBI taxonomy): domain Eukaryota; kingdom Viridiplantae; phylum Streptophyta; class Magnoliopsida; order Zingiberales; family Zingiberaceae; genus Hedychium; species Hedychium gardnerianum. The sequence goes on from JBBUKS010000044.1 coordinate 837,633, forward strand.
ATTTTTTGTGTTGGTTTATAATTATTGTAACTCATGAGTTATTACTGTAATTGGATGCAAAACTTGGCATGTTCCCTTAGAATCTTCATTACATTAATATTTCATACAAAAGGAGAGGCACATATAGTAAATAAAATGGAAACATGAGATAGTACACTAATGGTCAATATGCTATCCTTGTGTTTGTAACAAATGATAGGAAATGGAGAAGAAATAAATACCCAAAAGGAAAGTAAGTGGGAATAAGAGATATGATAGTCATTCCCTCATGATATTTCGTTGCAGGAAGGAGAATTTATAATTCTCAATCTGACAATTTATGATTCTCACTTGATCCACTCCTACTGTGTGACAATTTAATTCTCAGTGTTTTGAAAAAAAAATCTTTATAATTATGTTGAACTGGAAACCCTACTTTTTGTAGTTATATTTCATTTCTAAAAGCATGTAACCACAACTAAATCATCATATAATCCATTATAAATTATACATAAACCAATAAAACCGACAACTAGTACATAACAATCTAGCAGAAGAAAAATTTAGTAAATGATGAATATGGTATTAGTCAAGTCCACTTATTGCAAGTCAAGCATGTAAAAGCAATGATAATTGCAATAAAAAGTAGAACATTAGCAAAAATAATATGTTAACATCTTGAATCTCAAATACAAATTATATGAGATAGTTTAATCTAAAAAGGCACATAGATAGTTTAATCTAAAAAGAATAAAAGAAAAAAATTAAAGGAAAGCAATTTATAAATGCATAGAAGAATACCTATCAAACTTGACACATTCAAATCTTTGCAACCCAATATTTGGATCTCCTACATACACAATTTGTAAAAAAATGAATCTATCAGGAAAAAAAATAGAAATACTAACAATAAAATTATGAAGGGGACTTGACATGAGGAACCAGGACGTGCACGGGTTGCCCTCCAACCGGCAAATTTGTCCTACACAGATCTGACGGTTGGGCCGCTAGATCCAATGCGCAGGACAGATTCGACATGTGGACAAATTCGGCACCGTCGGATCTATGCAGGACTATGCAGCACAGTTCCAGCACCGCCTGCACAAATTCAACGAGCTAGCCGATTCCAATGCATATCTGGACAGATCCACGATGGCGTAGCCGACCGATCTGTGCAGCGACCCAACCAGGCGATCGCGAATCTTTCTTGCACCGGTGAGCTAGTTGATTTCGACGCAAATCCGCGGTGACGCAGTCGGATCTATGCAGTGACCCTTTCCTGCACAAATCTTGGAGTCGACCACTAGTCACCTTATCAACCAACTGCCAGATCAACCAGTCGTCGGCCGCCGGATCAACCAGTCGACGACGAAGACAAGAGAGAGAAACCTAAAACCTGGGCAATGAGATTTTTAATTTTTGTAATCGAGTAAGTTACCTTAAGTTAGACTTTGCGCCAAATTGCAACGAATTTGTGGATTCGTCATTGATTTGCGACGAATCCGTGGATTCGTCGCCAATCTTAAAAAATAATTTAAAAAATAAAAAAATCTTAGAATTTTGTGATGAATCCGTGGATTTGTTGATTGCGTGATTATTTAAAAATTAATAAAAAAAATTAAAAAAAAAAGAATTAGCAAACGTTTGCATGATTATTTTAACAAAAACTTAGAATTTTGCAATGAATCACATCTGCACTTTTTTGCAAATATTACAATGAAATATGAATTCGTTGTAATATTTTAACCAATCCAATCAACTTAATTGGGTCATTTAAACTCAACCAATGGTCCATGCATCTACTTTGACCAATCCAACCGACCAACTCATATTCTCAATTTGTTTATCCTAATTGACCGACTTCTTTAGTTGCTTAACTAATTTAGCTTCACTTGTCCATTTGACTATTAAAAATAATGCCTTAATCTGCAATCCCTGTAGATACAATAATCTTTTATATTACTGATGACGTTGTCGTGCACTTACGATCACGTAAATTTGATAGGTCATGGCCCCATAACTCCAACCGAGGGAAAAGTTATGACCATTTGAAATTCGGTCTGCAGTCTGAACCGAAGGACGACACAGACCATGGCCGCCACCACGGGGGGGGGGGGGGTCGTGGTGGACACTATGTGCTCCATAAAAATCATGTTTTTACCCCTTAGATCACATTTTCATAGGTTTGATTCTGAAGTAAAGTTGTAGAGCTTGAAATTATCTTTAATTTGATTGGTTGAATGCCTTTAAACTTTAATCGAGTCGAAAGTTATGACCATTTTAAGATTGGTTTGTAGTGTCAGACTGGAGGCTGACACGGGTCGTGCCCACCAACATGAGGGGTCCATGTTGGGCACTGTATTGAGCTAAAAATTGGCCATGATAATGCTAAATTGGCACGGCTAGGCCGTGGTACCCCCTTGGAAGAATTTGAGCTGTGGCACGGCCCGTGCCGACTAGCACGACCCATGACGGCTGGCATAGGTGGCGACATGAGTTGTGCCGGCTGGCACGACTGGCGACACAGGCCATGCCGGCTTGCACGTTCCGCCCGTGGCAAGTGCTGAAGAAATCCGAATTTGGGCACAGCCCGTGCCGGCTAGCATGGGCTACTTGTGGTGGCAGTTGGGAAGTATTCGGTACTTGGCGTTTTATCTCCATTTTTGCTCCTTTTCATTTCCTGTCAATGAGAAACAAACAAAAGCAACTCTCCGAACTAAAAAGTAAGAAAATGAAGCACGAATAGATGAAAACATGATATATATGCACAAGAAATGGGAAAAAATGTGTGTCAAACAATGATAAAAGTCCTATATGAAATGCACAACTTGGCTGAATCAATGACCTCATTGTTGTCACAATAAACTAGTATAATTTTAATAATGCTCGGAACCACATCTTAGTTCGATGATGAACTTCTCAATCCAAGCCGAATCCATTGCTGCTTCAGAAGCTGCAATGTATTCCGCCTTAATGGTAGAATCTAGAACGGTTTCTTGCTTTGAATATTTTCAACTTATTGTGACTTCATTTAAGGTGAATATGTATCTAGACCTAAACTTGAAAACATCCTTGTTCGTTTGGAAACTGATATCAGTATACCCATGTATAATCATATCACCCCTCCATATACCAAGAACAAATCCTTAGTTATTCTCAAGTACTAAAGGATTGCCTTGACAGTCACCCATCGATCCATTCCTGAATTCGATTGATATCTTCTTGTGACACTCAGAGCGTACGATATTTCGGACCTTGTACATAACATCACATACATGATTGATCCTATAGTTGACGCATATGGGATCTAACACATGTGAATCCTCTCGTCTCATGTGCTTAGGCACATAGACTTTGAAAGGTCAATCCCATGTCTCATGGGAATATAACCTTTCTAGCATTCTTTCATGCTAAACCGTTTTAGCACTTTATCGATGTATATAGACTGTGAAAGACTAAGCAACCATCATGATCTATCTCTATAGATCTTAATCCCAAGGATATTGGTTGCTTATCTCATGTCTTTTTATGGAGAATGGTTTGGACAATCAAACTTTAATTAACTATAGAATGGGCATATCATTTCCTATAAGTAATATATCATTAACATATAATACTAAGAATATGACCGCACTCCTGCTAACCTTCATGTACACTCAAGGTTCATCTGGATTTTTGTCAAAAATCAAACTCTTTGATTACCTCATCAAAACGGATATTCCAACTCCTAAATGCTTGCTTCAGTCCATAAATGGACCATTGAGTCTTGCATATTTTATTTTGTCAATAAATGTGAAAACATCGGGTTGTATTATATACACATCCTCAAACAGGTTCCTGTTAAGGAAAGCTATTTTCATATCCATTTATCATAGTTCATAATCGTAATGAGCTTCTATGACTAGGAGTATCCGAATGAATTTAAGCATAGACATTGGTGAAAATGTTTCATCATAGCCAATACCATATTTCAACGATAGCCTATCTCCTCCAATTTTGCTTTATAGGTGTTACTTACCACAAGTGCACGACTACATCGTCAGTAATTAAAATATATCTTAAAATATATCAATCCCACAGGGATTGTGGATTAATGCACTAGTGACTTTGTGAAATTAGTAGCTAGATTAATCGAGGTTGTGAAAAGGCTTGTGAACTTGAGAGAGAGAGAGAGTGTGTGAGAAAGAGTTTGAGTGAGTGTGTGAGGTCTAGGTCCAGGAAGAGAGGGAAGTGACTTATGAAGGTTGGTTTAGAAAGCGATTCTAGGTTTTTAATTTCACTATGATGTTAGATAATGTCCCTATAACATGTTCATCTCTTAATTCTCCATACTACTCCTATATAACTAGGGTTAGTTCATATGTCAAGGTCTTTTAACTCTAGAAAGTGGGTAAGTGTTGATGTCCTTTGTCACTAAGGGCATAATAGTTCGGTTGAATGAGAATCCTTTGTCACTAAGGATCTCCCGATTATCCAGTCTAGTAGCAACCTTAACATAGAAGCATACACCCTAGATCTACATGATTCACATACACATTTCGTCAAACATGTATAAGACATAACAAAAAAATGATAAACCTAGTTAGCCTCATTGGCTAGCCCTGGGGGTGATCGGTCTGACTCGACGAAATTTTCCCACCATCCACTAGGGTAAATCGGGAAGCACTAATGGAGGTCCATCCAAATGGTCATCATTTTTAGGCCCGCTTCTCACTAGAGGAAAAAATTTCCTGCAGTGCGCCGTAGCTGAGAATTGAACCTTAGATCCCTTGGTTATCCCTGGGGCATGTAGAAGACATAACACATATAGCATAAGAGGTAACATCTCATAGAAATCGGTAATTGGCATATCCATAGTTCATACATTATCAATCATATCATAGATACTCCCTAACCTTAGAATGCAAGAGATCTACTCCATACACAAGGAGAGGAAGCACGAAGACAAGTAAAGAAATATTCTAGCCCTATCTAGAGAGAAGAGGGAAGAAATGCTTAGCTAGCTTCGTCTTGGTCTTTGGGAGTTCTCTCCTTGCTCGAATGATGGATGGATCGGATAAGATCGCCTCAGATCACCGGTGAAATCTCTGGAAATGGAGTGGTAATGGACTTTGTGTTGTCCCTAGAAAGGAAGAACACCCCCCCCCCTTCCCCCACCTTGAGAAAGGGGTAAAATCCTCTTTTACAAGCATGGGGCACGATCCATGTTTTTTTGGCACACGGCCGTGCCTGAGAGGCACGACCTGATCTTGAGGCTTTCTGGACTGGAGGCACGACCCAGTGTTGAGGAAGCACTGCTGGTTAGACACGGTTGTGTCTTGGACACACGACCGTGCCTGAAGTTCTACTAGGTATGGCTCACGGCCATATCTGAGACACACGACCATGCCTAGGCTTTCTTCAGAAATGTCACACAACCATATTTGTGACACACGGTCGTGCCTTGAGTTCTTCCTATTGCTGAGGCACACCCAAGCTTTGGGGGGCACGACCAGTGCCTTGGTTGTGCATGGGAGGCACGACCAGGGGTCTTGGCCTGGCTACTTTGCTTCCTTCTCTACTTTCTGCTTTGCTCTCCATTTAAGTTTCATTTTTCTCTGAAACGCATCCTATCAATGAAAATAAAGAAAAAGCATATATCTGAACGATATGGAGTAAAAACCATGATAACATAATAAAATATGGTGCGATGATGTAGATCATGTCAATGAAATGTAAGTAGATGTGCAATATAAAGTATCTAAAAACATATATAATATATGCACATCAGCTTTATGGATTTAGCTGAAGCTACCGTCCAATCTAGGCTAGTTAGACCAAGACTTAGTATTAAGTCCCTTGGGTTTGATGTTTTGAAAAAGCTTTGTCTTAGGCATGTGGTTACTTTAATGATGTTCATTTGTGACTCACCATTGCATGGAAGTTTATTTTGAAAACACTGGTTTGGTGGACCTAAAGCTAAGTTTGAATCTAACAGATCAAACATCCTTAGACAAATATTTTGATTGAATCAAATTAAAATTGAAAAACTCATCTCACTAAAACTTTAAGGGTGCATTTAGTTTAAGGTTATCATGCATAACCTTGGTTATGTGAAGGTAATCACATAATCTTGGTCATGTGAAGGTAATCACATAACCTTGGTTATGGGGAATGAAACATAACTTAATGTTGTTTGGTTCAATTTAAGTAATGCAATAAAACCTTGTTTGTTTGGAGGTTTTAGTGTAATATTTTACCGTATTATCCATGGTTTAATAATGTTAATATTATTATTAATAGTGATATATATAAATAAATGAAATTGGATAATATTTAATATTTTTTATTATTTTAGACTATTTTTTAGATAATTTTATTGAGCTTTAGATTAAGTCTTAATTTTATTGAGCTTTAATTTAATAAAGTTTTAATCAAAATATCAAAGTTAAAAAAAACAAAAATCATCATCTTCTGCTCCCGTTTCAGCTCCCGTTGTCACCGCCCGCTGCCACCCGCCCCTACTGCACTCGCCCCTACTGTCGCCCACTATTACCGCACACGCATGAAGCTTCACCAGCGACCTACGCACGTGAAGGAATGTGATGCCTACTGCCGCCTCCGCTTGCCACCTCTGGCATTGCCCCGCTATTGATTCGGCACTGCCTTGCTTGCGCTCGATGGCTCCAATCATGCTCCGATCATTCTGAGGATAATTTCAGGGAAAAAATTTGCTTAACCTCCAGAATCGAGAAAAACCTCGGCAGCCTAAGATTTTTTGATTCTGGGTTGGATGCCTAGATTGATGATGTTTGTTTACATTTTAGAATCAAGAAAAACTTTGGAATTCAGAAAAACCTTGAACCAAATACCATTATCATGGATAAACGTAGGCAAATAACCAAAGTCATCCATGATAATCCTAAACCAAACACGCCCTAAGGGTAACGTGTTTGTATGTTCTGAGACACATAGAACGAGTGATATGTTATGAAACTTAAATTGAAAATATTTTTGAAAAGGTTTTCAAAAATCAAGAGGAATATTTTATTTAAAAAATAGTTTTTTTTCAAAATAGTGATTCACATAATAATGTTGAATGGGTGTAAGTATATACACATTTTTTAAAAATCAATAACCTTTGGAATGATTGTTGTTGACCGACACTTAGCTTCTAAATTAATAGATCAACCTAATCACATAAACCCTTAGACAAATAGGTATGTCTTCCTTGTGGTTAACAAAGATGTCTTAAAAGGGTGTCAGGTAAAGGGGGAGCTCTCTTGAAAGACCAATATTTACTGACAATTATTTTTTAAAAAATAATTGCTTATTTTCAAAATCATTTATTTCAAAATTTTCAAGGCTATTTCATATTTCAAAATTACTTCTTACTTGAAAATATGCTTCAAAGATTTCAAAATTTTGAGATTTTACTTCTCTTTCAAAATTTTCTAAACATATATCGTATTTCAAAATTGTTAAATACGGTAATTTAAAATATATATATATATATAATAAAATAATGTGCATTAATTGAAGAATGAGCTTAAAGTAATTTTTGGGGATTTTAGATTTTTTTTGGATTTAATCGGAGCTAATTAAAGGAGTTTAAGGGGATATAAATAACATGCTTTTGAAAAGCCTGTTTGGAATATCAATTAAGTTAGGAGTTGATTAAATTCATTAAACCTAAGGTTGGAATTAATTGACCTAACTTAAGATTTAAATAACCTAGAGTTATAATTATTGAACATAAGTTATATACATTATATGTGTTATTCCTGATTAAACACTCGAATCCTCTCCCTTTCTTCTTCTCCCCGACAACAGCCACCAAAGACTCCATTACTCCTCCTCTGCCTCGATCCCATGAAGACCCAAAAATCGCTGATCTTCTCAGGCCATCTGCATCCCTCCCATCAGACAACCACAGCCACAGCCGATGCTGCTCTCCATCAGTCCATCCCTAGTCGCCACCGACCAAGCTCTCTACCTTGCCGACTGTTGACGATCTCTTCGGCAAAGTGGAGCTCCGTCCAACCATTGTCAGCAGTGGCTAAGCTGCGACAAAAGGGGTTAGCTCCAAGCCCACTCTCTTCCTCTTGATTTCGCCGACAGCACCCCCATTTCTCTACTGTGGAGATCATCGTCGGCCATCCCATGACATAGGCCACAGTTAGAATTGGATCAGAGTGGCCAAGCCTTGATTCGGTTGCATCTCTGGAGATCAATTGTCACTGTATAGGTCAGATCTGGTCAACTGAACCCTTTGCTCCAGCCACCCCGCTACCAGCCGCGGCCACAATTGTAGAGGTAAGATCTAGGTTTGTGATCTAATTAGGGTGTGTAACCAAGGATTGATAGCCATTTAGGGCTGCCATCCCATTTCTACAGCTAGACTAGCTTCTTGCTACTGCTAGACCAACTTGATGATCAACTCTGGCCACTTTTGGATGTGCTCCGGTAGAGGAGGTAAGATTTATTGATGTTGAATGTGATTGTAGCATGAGTATAAGATGTGTAGTAAATTTGTTTTGGAGATATGGGTTCATGTTTGGGCTAAATTATCTTGAGATGCTTGAATTTGAATTTGGATCTATTGAATAGTGATGAATTGGATTTGAATTAAGGAATTCAAAATTTTTGTAGCTATATTGCTTCTAATATGTCTACAAGTTGGTATGCTAGAATTGCACGAAAGGGCTAATGTAGATGACTTCTTGGAATATCATCTTTGATCATGATGTGAAGAATAAAGAGCTCTTTGGTTAGAATCATTTGGTTGAGTTGAGTTAATATTAGGGTTAATGGATACCTTATGTATGAGTTTTGATAATTAAGTTGAAATAATAATTTCTATGTGAATTTGGGATCAAAGATTTAATTGGATGGTTTAATTTACGGTTTGGATATGTGGAGTGATAAGAAGGTCTATATGTGGAACAAATAGGTTGATCCAATTAGGGTTTTCCTAATTCAGTTTAGAATTTGGTATAGTTATTTGATTCATGAAAGGTCTCGGTTGTAATTTGTGTTTTACATCGCAGGATTCTGACTTGGGGCAGTCTCTTGGACTTGAAGACTTTCGGTATGAGCTATACATCAAGTGGGTATTTCTTGCTTGATTTCTTTTATAGTTATTGATCTGGGTGTATGATATATTTTGATTGATATAGTAGTTGTATTTATCTTGACTCTATTCACTTGCCATATGAGTTTAATACTTGTCTGCTTGTACTTAGAGATGATCAGTTTACATCTATGCAGTCTCTTTTATTTCTGTAACCTGTAGAGTGCACACGTGTATAATGTGTACAATAGGAACATGGTTATGATTGTATAATTATGTAGCTGTTAGACACGCGTGCGATGCATAATTATTCCCATATGTTAGTTTCTGTTTACTCATGCCATGTAGTTGATGCACACGTGTGTGACGTGTACCAATGATGATGTAGCATTCATTGCATACCTTTAGTTGTGTTGTGGACACATGTGTGATGTGTACCAATGATGGTGTAACATTCATTGCATACCTTTAGTTGTGTTGTGGACACGTGTGTGTCATGTATCCTTGATATTGTAGCATGTATTGTATGTGTATATTTGTCGATGTGTACACATGTATGACATGTTTTCTAGGTGATGTATCATCCTTGTGATCATCATGTTTGATTTGTGGTTATAAACATGTATGTGACATGTATTAGGTTTGATATGTCTTCATGGTTGTAGTTGAGTACATTATAGATAGACATGTGCGACGGTAGGTTTACTTATTTGCCTACCCACGTGGAGTTGCATACTTGCTATCGATCATGGCTCCCTTCGGGTGTGAGCAAGTCGTAGCATTGCGGAGATGTATGCTTGCTATCGATTATGTCCCCCTTTGGGTTGAGCGACTCGTAGCATTATGGAGATGCATGTGTGTTGTCAACCGTGTCTCCCATTCGTGGTTGAGAGAGTCGTCAGTGACCGTTACTATATCTTGTCGACCGTGTCTCCCATTCATGGTTGAGAGAGTCGTCAATGATTGAGACGTGCATATATGCTGGCTACATTGTTCTTATTGGGTTATTATACCCTCGGCTACCTACGTGTATATACGTGGTAGGGTGTTTCCCATGCAGCCCGTAGCTAGATAGCTATGTGTATATACGTGGTAGGGCGTTTCCCATGCAGACATAGACCATGACATTTCAGACTGCCTACGTGTATAGACGTGGTAGAGCTGCTCTCATGCAGTCTATAGCTGACAAGTTAGGTGTCTTAGTCATTTGTATACCTTGTGGTGGAGCATTGCTCCCACATATGTGACTTATTGTTGTTACTTGTATTAGTACATGCAT
>JBBUKS010000044.1:854233-865350 GCA_038050645.1 Hedychium gardnerianum
ACTCTTCCGCAGCTTCTCGTCCCTCGGATGCACCGAGCCCGTCGACTCGCTTCCCGTGTCATCCTTCTCGTCCGCTGTGTCTTCCACTTGACTTCTCGTGTTCCTAAGTTTTTGTACACTTAGACACAAGAATCAAAACACACAGTACTTAACTTAACTCGATTGATTACATCAAAACTACCTCGGGGTAGTTACAGTTGCAACATATTTGACTCTAAGCATGACTTTATCGAACTTGAAAAGTTTGATAAGAAACATAGAAAATTGAAAGATGATTGGATACTATACTTTGATGAAGAAAGAAATATAATAGCCCAAAATCTGAAAGAAAATACTATCAGTAGCTTCGTATCAGAATCATCTATAACTTCTAGGCCACCTTATGAAGTAAAATATCCAGAAAGTACTATGCATACTATGGATTATGGCCAAGGTCATCCACCTCGAAGGGAAGTGACTCATAGAAATAATAATCTCTTATTAAGGACTATAGGAAAAAGGCAGCCACCAGAAGTTGCCTTCTTTGGAAAAGACTTAGTACTTGATAATCATCATTTTGTCACGGAATTTAGACTTTTATTTTTATACTTTTTGATCTTCTCATGTATTAATTTCATGTTTATATCATATTTCATGAGTCTTAGACTTAATTACAAATTATCTTATATTTGTGATATTTGATACTAATATTTGAATGTATTCTTTATAGGCATCAAAGGATCATGGACCCGAGTCATATCGGACCAAATTGAGCTCAAACCTGGTTTTAAATGAGGAGATAAAGTTCTGGAGTAATCTGGACCATCCATCCATGATCTAAGGAGATCTAAACCATCCATTATGATCTGGTCCATCCAAGTCAAAGGGAGATTAGATCAGGACCACTGATCTAGATCTGAAGCAATCACAACTGTTGGATCAGATCTAGGTTCATTTCCACTATTGATCCAGATCTAGGGGAGTTCAAATGAGAAGCTACAGTGCTTGGGAAGAGATCGTCATTTTTCTACAGGACAGAAAGTGTGGGAGAAGAGGAAGATCGCCGATTTCCACCGACGCCGCCCGCCGGAGCTCCATCCACCAATGGGGGGTGAAGGGTTTTTCCTTCCCTATCAACTCTATCCAACTCCAGTGTTCCATCTTCCATCTCATCCAGAGACATCATCATCCCAACACCACCCATCGCTGATCACCGACACCTTCCATCACAAGCCGATGCCGACGACTCAAGGGCTTCTCCTTCTCAATTGATCATATACCATCCTCGGTGTCCATTCTTCTCTAGATCTGGACAACATATCACATCCACAATTTCAACCATCTCTTCATCCTCCTCAACCGATCTTCCTCCCCACAACAGATCCGATTCGACATGAGCTTGGGATGCCCTAGCTTGAGTTGTAAGCAACTTTAGATTCATGGTGGCAAAAAGCGAAACGCTCGCCCCAGCGCCCCCGTTAGTCCGTCCCAAGATCAATACGGAGGAAGCAAATCACGGGAGCTAGTTTACTAGCCTGGACAGTGACCAGTGTATGGGGGAAGGCAGGAACCTGGCTACTAGTCAACCTTAAATTCATAGATTTATTCATAGTGGTTGTAATCTCTGTTCATGTGGTCAATTTGATGCTCTATTTCAATTCCCAGTCACACTTGATTTGAATTTGATTGAGTTTTTGATTAATTGATCTTAGTTGGTTACTTGATATGTTGTTGTTCTTGTTTCATTCAATTCAATAGCGTAGACTAGGTTAATTGTTTGTCTTCTTTCAATTTCACAAGTTTGCATTAATAGTTTAGTTTCCTTGATTTCCTCTTCCATGTAGTAGATCTAGTTAGATTAGATTTCTTAACTTCTTAAATTCCATGAATTGATTTGCATTCTAAATTAGGTTGTCTTCCATTATTAGTCCTTACCGTTAGTCAAAATCCAAAACCCCCATTTACATCTAAAAATCCAAAGCAATAACATACAATCCTAAGATCAATATCCTGTCGTTGCATTCCTTGAGAGAGATGATCCGAGTCATTTCCTATGCTATATTAGTGTAAAGAGGGATTTCAGTACTTTATTATTTGTAAACGTGTCATCGAAGTTTGTAAACATAGTGGAGGAAGAAAATTCAGAGAACGGCAATGGTGATATGCTTTATGTTTTGTTTAGTTCAGAGCAATTGACAAATTCCTAGATCCTAGATTCAACATGTTCTTATCACATGAGCATAATAAGGAGTGACTCGACATCTACAGGTTAGTTAATTCTAGTTATGTTCTATGGATAACGATGCATTTTGTAGGGTCATTGGAATAGGGAATGTCAGAATTAAGATGTTTGATGGTGTGATCAGAACATTGTGTGATGTTAGACATATACCGAATCTGAGGAAGAATCTGATTTCATTGAGCACACTGGATGATAGCGGTTGTTGCTACAAATCTACAAGCGGAGTAATAAAAGTCAACAAAGGTGCTTTGAAGGTAATGAAACAATAAAAACTAGTAGAGAACATTTATAAATTGCTAGAAAATTTATAAAGATTATATATAAAATATGGATTAAAAACTAATATATCTTAAATACAAAATATTAGTACTACCAGTAGTAATTTAAAACTTAAAAATCACAATTTTTATTAAAAGAATGAATGAAACATTCATAAGGATCCTCAAGTCCCAAATAGGAATTTGAGAATTATTTATGACTTTTTTGATTTTAGTAAAACAGACAGCGAGTTGGATTGTGATATTCTACAATAGTGGTTACAAAAGGCTCAAAATTTTCCCATCCTCTCCATTATCACAATAGAAATTTTAACTTATCTAGTGTCAATTGTTGCCGTAGAACAGACATTTAGTTCCATAGGTAATATATTGGATGAACGATGATATAATTTATCTCCAAAGACCAAGTATTACTTGATGATTGAACAAGAGCCGAAAAAAAGAATACAAGGAATGCAACATCTAGATAACGAAGTAAAAGACTTTGATACCGAAAGAATGAACACTACGAGAACGAAAAATGAAAGTGAGTAACAACGTTACTTCATGAGGTAAAAGGGTAAAAAGGAAAGCAAATTATGTGGGCTTTCATTCTCTATACCCTAAAGGGACACATAGATAACTTAAATAAGTGCAAACATTATATATATATATATATTGTAAATTTGTATTTGTATTTTTTTATTTCTTTAATAATAATAATCTTGATTCGTGAACCGGCAATTTCTAACTGTGAACCATAATCGTCTTGGATGATTAAGGATTTACCTATCAGGAGATTCCGAACCATCGATTCCGAATCGTGATCGAGTCTAACCCCTAACGTAGATAGGCAAAAAAAATCAGATTGTTGGTACAACTGGACATTAGAAGTTATTTCACGAGAAGATAAAAAAGCAACGTCTTAAGAAGGCATGAATTATAGCATATGGGTTCTTGATTAGTCTGTATTAAACAAAATGTACATCATTGGTACGTTGTTTGTACTCATTTGAGATGCCTAGATCTCTGTCTCTGTTGCCAGGTTTGATAAGATGAATTACTTGACTTCTTTGTTCTAATTAATGTTTACTGTCTCCACCATGCTACTTCTATTCTTTTTCCAGTCATAATTTCCATTCTTTTTTTCCTTTATAAATGTTGATCAGTTGCTAGGCCAAACAGCAGAGTGGTTCACAAGAGCTTTAGCAGTCGAACTTGAAATTAAGTGGATATTCTGCATGTGGGCAGGAGATCTTTTGTTTTTTTTTTCTATATAATTTCTCTATAGATTGTTACTCCAGTATTCAAATCTTTTGTTTTTTACTATATAATTTCTCTATAGATTGTTACTTCATTACTCAAATATTTGATACAGGAGGTTAGTAAATGCTCTATAATTCTGCTACTTCTATTACTGACCTCTTTCATTATACTTGCTTGATCGCAACTGAAGGACATCATGTTATAGGTTTTGAACCTCATGCCTTTGCACATTTCCATGCTGAGCGAATGAGAAGGCGCAGCCCGGTATCAATATGGAACGACTTTTTTTTTTCTTAGTTAAGGTATTTCCTAGTTATAATAAATAATTAGTTTTTTTTTTTTTTTGAGTTTGTAAATTTTTAAGAATGCCAAATTAGTACCCACGCCCCTCTCTCCCACGCCGTCCCTCCGCTCTCCGTAGTCACATCCGCCACCTCCGCCTCCGCGATCCCCCCTGCCTCCTCCCCCTGCAAAGCCATCCGCCTCTTCAAGCTTTGCCTCCACCGTTGCCCTCCGCATGAGGGCCACTTCGACACCCACGTTGTCGTCTTCTCCTTCAAGGCCTGCTCCCATGATCCCGCTCTCCTCCCCCACCTCCACGCCTACCTCCTCAAGCACAACCTGTTCGACGGGATGCCCCACTGAAACCTCGTCACCAAGAACACCATGCTCTCCTACCTCGCTCGCTCCGGAGACCTCTCCTCCTCCCAAGCTCACTTCAATGGCATGCCCGAGAAGGATATCGCCACTGTTGAATATGTTGAGTAGATTTTTCTGAGAGAGAAATGATCCTTTCTTATTAAAATCCCACGTTTTTTCATTTAGCCTTACAAAACATATATATATAGTTTTGAAAGAAACTGAAAGGGAAAACCAAAAGTTTTGTAATCAAAATGAGGACTCTTCGTTTCACTCATTCTTGATGAGGACTTTTCGTTTCACTCTGCCATTAAGACAATGGCTTTAATGTGATGGTTGCAATTCTCTCATAATGTTTAATAAACATGGTGGTGGTTGCAACACATTAATTTTAACACTACGACAAAGGTGGAAGTGGAGAAGGTTAACCTGGGGGATCCGAGGTGAGAGTCACCAAGATTAGATCCGTGCGTGGTCATGGGGAGGCACTGCCTACTAAAATAATTTCAAATGGGATTGTAATTTTTTCCACATATCATATGCTCAAACTTATAGTTTGACAAACGCATAATTCAGAATCCAATGACTTTTCGTATTCTTCCTGATATTGTTTATCTGTTGTTAAATGTATAAGAGTTTTGTTTCATTTTTATCCGTATAATTTGATAATTCATGCAATATTTGAGTGCGAAAATTTGACCCAAAAAATGGGATTAAAGACCAATAAAAATGACAAGTAATCTCATTGTTTTGGCTGATAATATGTATTGCCGGCCAAGAAAATTTGGTCAAAGCTTGGCCAGTAATCCATGAACGGTATATTTTTTATCTATCATTATTTTGACCGATATTTTTTTAAAATATTATCGACCAAATAAATGATTAATAAACTTTTTTAAAATAACGACTAAGTATAAATTTGATCGATAATTTTTTAAAATAAATGGCCGATAAATTATTAAGATTACTAACCAAATATATATTTGACCGATAATATTTTTAAAAAATTATTGGCCAAATATATATTTACATTTGGCTACTAAATTTAAAAAATTAATAAATAGTGAATTTTACATAAAGTAATAAATTATTCAAAAAATTATAAAAGAAAGTAAATTTGTAATAAATGAAATTTTGCTAAAAAAAAAATTCTTCGTGGGTGAGAGTCGACTTAGACTGTTGGTGTTGGAGAAGCAGATGTTGAAGTCTTGTATGTCTTTCATGGATGTTCTCGTTCAAATTCGTTCGTCCTTCTCATGCTGACAAGTGTGAACCCATACTTAAATATTCATTAATAAGTGTTTTATTATTCATGCATAACCTCAATTAGCAAGCAAGATAGTCTATATCAACAAATTCAAGTAAATATATAAAAATTCTTGATTTCTAAAGGTAAAAGGTGATATGAAAGTTAACACTATTATGACATGATTGGAAGTCTATCTCTTGAGAGACCATATGCATACAATGCGATAAATCAGATATTTGTAATAAATATAGTAAAATATTTTATAGAACTCCTTGACATAAGCAAGTACGTTATCTTCTCCTTCAGATATATCCTAACAATGATGTGACAATTTAAGTCTTTCAGATATATCAGAACACAGAGACAAAAATTATGACAGAACAAAGTCACTATTGATATATGTAGTCCTTATTAAGTTCCCAATGAGTAGGGAATAATTATCAATAAATTCTGTAGTAGCAAGTCCAGCTTTTAAATGCTATAAACAAAGTCACTAAACTTCTAGTTTGAGAACTAGAACATCCTAAGCAATCTTCACATTGAGCTCATTGTGAGTTCTTACTGTTATACCACCTATGAGAGTCATTTGTATATCTTGATGTCTATATTTTCTAAAACACAGTAAGGATATTACTTCTTTACATACTTTTACATATGTCTTTCAAATAGAGAGTTAGCTAGCCTCAGTTTAACAGGAAATACAAGTAATCATTATCTACTACAAGTGAAAGCTCTATGGTAGTTCATGATCAATAAATCTAAATATGAAGGATTTTAGCATTCTTCAAGATGCAAGTAAAAAGGATAGGTTATCCGGTTTGGTTAGCAGCAAAGTATGTACACTTTCCAAATATTGGTGCTTCTTGTCATGAAGAGCCACATCAGCAAAAAAACACACACATTGGTATGTTACATTCCCTGAAGGAATTGATATACTAAGTCAAATAAACGAATATAAGACAATACCAACGTTCTGAACCAGCTGAAAAAAAAAATACATCAACTGCAAGCAAGTATATAATCATAAGTTTTGGTTCGTTCCCGGCTGGTGCATATAAATAAACTTTCATAAATTTTATTCGCGTCTTCATTTGTTTTCTCCAATCATTTGTCCCTTACCTAGCGTGGTACATGTTTGTCCTCACGGAATGGACTGATAGTTAACGCATTGAACATTGCCATCATGAAATTTGAGGGTCAAATCTTGGCTAGTAATCAGGTTCCTGTCCTTCCCCATACATTGGTCACTATCCGGGCTAATAAAATTAGCCTCCGTGATTTACCTTCTTCATGTTGATCTTAAGACGAGCTGACAGGAGCGCTAAGATGAGCGTTTCACCTTTTTATCATCATAAATTCGAGTATTAGATCACATTAAGTTATTGGAAAGTCTTTTGTCTTCAAACATTGCAACACAAAAGTTGTATAGAGAGCAAAATTACTGTACAGAATATCAATGCAAAACCAAAGAATTACCTCTCTAACATAACTGTTATCCATACATATTCCTAAAATGACAGGTGGAATAATTCCCTACTACTGATATATGTTACTATTGATATATGGCAGAACAGAGGGAAAAACGCTAGATTGCCAGAATAGAGGAAGACGAAGGCAATGTTTTTCCCAAGTGATCTTGGACCAAGAATAAGGAGTGTCAGTAAGCTTATTTCATCGTGTGCCAAGGAGCAAGCTATGTTGTATGAGACAAGTATCACATGCCACATGTTGTATGAATTGAACATCATTCCAAATGAGTTAAAGCCATCACTTGCTAGACCAAATTGAATATTTCTTGATTCAGAAGTAAAAGTTAGATATATTTTATCAAATTCTTTCCATGCAATCGCATCAGCAGGATGTCTCAAAATACACTCAGTTTCAACTCGCTGCCAACGCATTCCAATAGCGGTATTTTTATGCAAATAAAATCTCTGCAATCATGGCTTCAAAGGGAAGTGTCTAACAACAATTGTGGGTACTTTTGAATTTTCTTTATTATTTAAAATGTAATGTGACTTCCTGCATATTGGACATTTTTTGAGATTTGCACGCTCTTTTCTAAATAATTTACAACCATTTTCACATGCATGTATTGTCTCATATCCCATCCCAACATTTTGAAGTATATTCTTTGCAACATGATAAGACTGTGGGACATAATTGGATTGCGAAAGATAACTTTGAAGAAACTTTAATAGCATATCAAAAGAACGATTAGACCAACAATCGAGTACTTTAATTTGCATCAAGTTTATCAAGAAGCTAAATGTCTTCACCTTTTTTGCTCCTCAATACAAATCTTGGTTGACTTCTTCAAACAATGATTTAAACACCTCAGATGTTGCATTATTGTTACCATTGTCCGTGTCAATTTATCTACTCTCTTGCATAACTCGTTCCAAGTCAAGTAAGTTGTTCAACATATCAACGAATTTTGGATCCTCATGTTCCACTTCATTTATCTCATTATCATTTTCAATATCAATTCTTACATCTGCATTCTCAGATAGATCTACAACGTCTTCATCATGATTATTCCATATCAAATAAGTTTTTTCAAATCCATGTAGATGAATATGGGTCTTAACCATTACAAAATCTTCAAACTTTAAATTTCAATATAAAATCAAGGACATTTAATAACTAACGACCCCTCAAGTTGCAAAATTTTAAAATTCCTTAACTCCATTCTTATACCTTTGACTAATTTTATTTCGCTCCATTTTCCAACTTTTATTCATTCTTCAAAACCTGATTATTTTTTATATAAATATTGTTTTAGAGATGTTAGAATTCTTGAAAGGGCAATACAAGAAGGCACACCAAACAAACTTCAAGCTGAATAAAAAAAATCCAACTATTTTCTTTTCTATGTTGTTTCTTGTAAATAGATCAAACTAAATAAAATCTTAAACTAAATGATTTGAATTGAACTAAATTTGCAATTATACATTATAAATGCAAGCATATGTTTGGCAATCGAAATAGATAATCCCTCGACTCACATAATAAGGATTTTATAAATAGGAATAAATAGACAAGAAAATATTAAGAAATTTTTTATGAAAAGTTTGTATTAGGGGATAAAAAAAATGGCATTTGCTATCAGTTTAGTGGATCATATTCGAAATGATAAGAATAGGATTCTATCACAAGAAGAAAAGAAGAGAAAATGCACTATATTAATAGGATACAAAAGAAAAATACCAATTAATGTTTTCTTTGGTGAAGGGAGGAAGAAGAAGGCTCTCCTTATTTATTCGGCGTCGAACGAAGGATGAGGATGAATAGAGCCGAATGTTGCGCCGGGAAAAACATCTTAAGAAAAACAAAAACGTTATAAATAAAATTAAAGAAAAAAGATTAATGAAAAGAAAAATATAAAAAGAAAGAAAATTTATATAAATAAAATTTAAAAAAATTATAATATATTTATTGATTAAAACTTTTTTTTGTTAAACTTTCCAACATAATTTATTTAAAAAATAATATATTTATTTAATAATTATTTTTAATTAATTAAATTAAATTAAATTTATCTAATAAATTATAAAAAAAACTAGTTAAATCGAGTTAATATATCCTTTAATTGTTATTTTAAAAAAAAAATATTAAGCCGCCCATCTAATAAATTAAAAATTAATTGTTGTTGTTATTAAATTATTAATTAAATTTATTAAATCAAAATTATTTAACGAATAATTAATCTTTTTTTCATAAAAGTGAATTTCAAAAAAACAAAGGTGGGTACAACTTGTGGAAAGCTAGAAAGGGGGGATTGAAGAGAAATAATTTAGCATAATATTCAATATATTTTAATAAAAAAATTTAAAAAATCAGTTCAGATTTTTAAAATATTAAAATTACTATTTACCGACCAAATTTAGTTTGGAGTGAGAAAGTACACTACAAAAATTTCAGCATTTAGCGACGGAATTTTCCGTCGCTAATCGGTCGCTAAGTAACAGTAGCGATCGATTTGCGATGAAAAATTTCCGTTCCTAACAGACGGGTCATAAACAACAAATAGCGACGGATCTGTAAATTCCGTCGCTAATAGCGACGGAATTTTATTTCGGTCGATAAATTTCGTAGATTAGCGACCGAAATAAAATTTCATCGCTGAATTTCGTAGATTAGCGACGGAATTTTAAATTCCGTCGCTAATATTTTTAAGAATAATTGGAATTAAATAAAAATATTAGCGACGGAAATATATATATTTCCGTCGCTAATCTATGAAATTTAGCGACGGAATTTAAAATGTCGTCGCTAATATTTTTATTTAATTTCAAATATTTCTAAAATTATTAGCGACGGAAGTTTAAATTTCGTCGCTAATCTACGAAATTTAGCGACGGAAATATATAATTCCGTCGCTAATATTTTTTAAAAAAATAAAAAAAATATCGTAACTTAGCGACGGAAAATTAAAATTCCGTCGCTAAGTTACGATATTTAGCGACGGAAATTTAAATTTTCGTCGCTAATTCTGTATTTTTTTGGCAGATTCAATTTATTTTTCGAATCTGCCCTGTTTACATATCTACAACTAACTCTAAAACCATCACAAGCGATGGTTATCCAATACAATCAATACAAGAATAAACAAATACATCCATCCACGGTATTTATACACACAAACACATCCAAACATATTCAAATACATCTAAACGCATCAAAATCGAAATAGAGTATTTACTACTAACACATTCAAACATAATGAAATTCGAATATATAAAAACTGTATGTTCCCGTCGGAGAAGCAGGTCAATGAGATGAGCCACCGGCGATCGTATCTGAGGTGTGGTATGGTCTATCGGAGGCTGGGGTGGAGCTTCGACCGGCAATACCCCACGAGTCCTGCACCAAGAGCAACTCTAAGGGTCAGCTGGACTGTCGGGGGTGGTTCCGGCAAGGTCCCTCCGACACTTAAGTTAGTATTAGGGTCGTAGAAAAAGATGTAATGATGCGTATATTTTACCCGTCCCCCTCTTTAATACCTGGTTCTGAAGCTTTATATTGGTTTTTTACCGCCTTAGCACTGTACCCCCTTAATAACGAAGATACGGACGGATACTATCCTGGAGAAGTGTCCCATCGTATCCCATACATAGCTTGTACGTAGGGGGACAGAAGGCCACGTGATGAGCACCAAGACCTCCAGGGTCCAATCTTTTCCCTGCCCCCCACTGAGGGGCTTGATGGGCCTTGGACCTTGCAGTTTGGGCCTTAGTTGTCTGGGCTTTACCCAACTTGGAAATATGGGGCTTGCCCTCCTGAATGGAGCTTCTCCCTTTCCCGGACCTCTATTTAGGGGCCTTGCTCCCCGGGCGGGATCCGCTGGGCCCCAGTTGGCGATGTATCCCGGGCGGGGTCCGTTGGACCATGGTTGGCGCGGTATCCCGGACGGGGCTCCGCTGGGCCCCGGTTGGCGATGTATCCCGGGCGGGGCTCCGTTGGGCCTCGGTTGGTGTGGTAT
>JBBUKS010000044.1:865450-882316 GCA_038050645.1 Hedychium gardnerianum
GTTTGGATTTGATCCAAACCCGATAGGAGATCTATATAAGATATGGATTGAGAGAAAAAAAAATGATATAACTTTGATTAAAACCTAAGTGTTAGGTTTTTATCTTCTCCTCCTCTCCTCCTCTTGCTGTCGCCGACCAAGGGTGAAGCTACCCTTGCTGCCACCGCCTCCCAGCCCTGCCAGCGCTGTTTGCTAGCCTCCGGTCCCCTGCTGCCATCCACAACTATCAACAGAAGCTTCCAACAACGCCGGACAACGAGCACAAGGAGGAGAGTCCTCCTTGCGCTGCCGCCCAGCCCCGCGCACCAGTGGTGTTGCCTCCTCTGGCATCCCTTCAGCCTCTGGAGCCCTCTGCCGCCGGCAGCCTCCTCCAGGACGGTCGGACTTACTGCTCCTCGTCGATAGCAAGTTTTTCGGCCATGAACAACAAGCTCTCTGGTTGTCGTTCATCTTCTTCTTGTCGTCAAGTTGCGTACGCCGTCAAGCATTGAAGTGAATTGACTACCTCCGTGTTTGGTGTCGTCGGGTTGCAAACGACACCGGATATTGAATCGTTGGTGAGATCCTCTCTCGGATCACTTTGTCTCCGATCAACAGCTAGTACCGAAGACAGAGACACGACTCGTGGCTTTGGAAGCCGTCTTGATGATTGCTTAGCGTGGATACGGATAGAGGTGAGACTTGAGAGCGTCGCTGGTTGATGTCATTCCCGCTCCACATCATCCATCAGGTATAACTAGATTAAAAGTTATTTCATAAAATTTTCTATTACGATTATGTCTGCATGAATATATCCATATATGCTTGTGGTGTGCGTGATGTAATAAGTAATTATTATATCTATTTATTTTTTCTTCTGCTACATGTTTACGAAACATGTTTTAGCACGTACCCGCATTGGGCTTCCCAATAATAAATGTATATTTGCACACTTTAAAATCAAAATGGCCAAAGTATGGATGCACAATAACGTACGTTGGTTGGAGCACACACAACAATCGTCCAATCATAAATTTTATGATATATTGTGACCGCGACATGGTATTTTATAGTTCTGTTGATTGTACCAACAAAACAAAGACTGCTAATTTTATTTTATCATTGTTAAATAAAATTATTTATGAAATCGAGGAGAAAAATATTGTGCATGTGATCACAGAGAGAGAAGGTGCAAATAAGGTCGTTGGTGCCAAATTGATGATAGAAAGGCAACATTTGTTTTGGTCTCCTTGTGCAGCACATTATATCGATCTCATGCTAGAAAATATTGGCAAGACGACGAAAGTAAAAAAGTGTGTTGAGAAAGCCAAGCAAATAATGAGCTTCATATATAATAGTGATAAAGTTGTGAATTTGATGAAAACATTTATAAACGACCGTGAATTATTGAGAACAAGAATAACCCGATTTGCGATAGAATTTATTTCAATTGAAAGTCTTGTTCGACATTCTTTAGATTTAAAAAGAATGTGCACTTCTGGTGATTGGGAAACATACAATAACACAAGAAAAAAAAGGAAAGAAGCAGAAAAAATTGTAAGCATCATAATGAATGAAATATTTTGGAAGAGGGCTCATGATATTTGTGCTACAATTGAACCATTTGTAAAAGTTTTGAAAGTAGTTGACCAAGATAAAATTCAACAATGTTAATTATCTATGAAGCAATGGATAGAGAGAAAATAGCAATAAAAGATAATACCAGAGATTGACAATCATATTGGGATATTATTGATAATCGATGATACAATCAATTACACTAACATCTACATGCTACAGGTAACCATATAATTTATTTGTTTAAATTGTATAGTACAAAGTATGTCATCAAAATCATTTACAAATTCTTCATTTGTAATTTTTCTTATTATCTTATTGATATCATATTTTCTAAACACATTACTTCAATTTCTTAAATTTGTGTTTATAATGATGAAGTTAAATGAGGATTAAAGGTTGTAATTACGAGATTGGAGCCAGACTTAAATGCACAAGCTTCATCCGTCAGTGAGGTAATTTTTTTTTTATGTTCCTATATTTTTTTTCTTCCAAAGATAAACAATAATTATTTGTTTTTTCTTATGTTTTTTAGATTAAATTATTCACGGATCAGATAGGTGAATTTGGATCTCAACTATCAAAAATGACAATTAAAAAAAGTCTCCCAGGTTTGTAATTTAAAATTTATAAATATTTATAATTAAAAAATATATACGATGTTGATTTTTTTGTATCAACTGAATGGTGGAGCGATTATGGTGAAGATGCCCCACACCTTCAGAAAATTGCAATAAAAGTTCTAAGTCAAACATGCTCATCTTCGGGATGTGAAAGAAATTGGAGTACATGGTCTCTTATACACACAAAGCTTCGTAATCGCTTGGCTATCAAAAAGTTGCACAAATTAGTTTATGTTCACTACAATATGCGGCTTAGGGTACGAAACTTGATGCGAAAAAATGAAGATGATGATTTTTACAGCCCGATAGACCTCAATCACATTTTTCATGATGATGACATTTTAAATGAATGGACAAGAGATAATGAACCACCAATTTTAGAAGATGATGATTTGGCATGGTTAGATCAAGTACTTCGAGCATCAAAAGAACACAACACAACTATAAGTGTTCAAAGTCATTCAAGAAAAAAGAATAATGTAGAAAAGTTAACACAATTGAAAGGAAAAGAAGTTTTATCACGAGATGATAGTGAAGATAGTGATAAAAGTGACGACAGTGATGATTCAAATGATGGGAATAATCAACAAAGTCATTGTGAGCATCATGTTCATCAAAATCATCAACATGACATGGGTATGACATGGGCACAAGGTCATGATTAAACATTATTACAAAGTCAAGGTTTTGGATATTATAATCGTCGTGATGAAACATTATTACAAAGTCAATCATCTAATTCTGAACATCTTTTGTCAGCTCAATCACATGAATATCCATATGGATAATTTAATGTTAATTTATATCAACACCCATATGTTGGAGATCAATTTAATCAGCATGATAGTCATGGAAAATATAATGAAGATTGGATTCCTCCTCGTCACTCTTCGTGGTATTAGCTCTGATAAGGTATAATTATCATTGTATTTTTCTTATTATATTATATTATTGTATGATAAGGGATAATTATCATTGTTATTTTCTCATTAGGTATAATTATCATGGTATTTTTTTATTTTTTATTTTTCTCTTTATATTATATTATTGTATGATAAAATATAATTATCATTGTATTTTTCTCGTTATATGTTATATTATTGTATAATAAAGTATAATTATCATTGTATTTTTTTCTATTAGTTTTTTTTAGTTCAGCATAATGTATTAATATTTTTTATAAATCCGTGCAGCGACCGTTCCATGACATGATATTAGAACTAGAACGGTAGTGTCCGTGACGACCGCCGCGATTGTTCCGGCGAACCACGACGGTAATAATGCTGGATTAATATTTTTAAAATAAAACTATTGATGGGATACTCATTTAATTTATTATTATTATTATTATTATTAAGGGATGTTCATTTTGATATTTTTAATAATTTAGGACGTCTTTTAATTTTTGGTTTTGCCTAAAAGAAAACTAACTAAAAATTTAGTAAACAGCCAAACCTATCAGTATATCACACACAGTAGCATCTCTGAAAAGTTGACCTTGTTAAGTTGGCCAAATCAAAGTCATAGAATGTTCAAGTATCGTGTAAAAAGGGGTTCATTTCCAGCTTTTCGTATGGTGGAGTCATTTTCTGAAACAGACGGCATAGGAGACTTGTTCCCGTGCTGGACAATATTCTGTGGAATCATTTACTTCTGATAACTGAAAAAGACATGCAAAAGCAAAATTGTCGATAGAAAATTCAACTGATCCAGTGGTTAGTGCATCTTCTTCTTCGCCTTACCTAACTTTCATTTAACACTGCTCCAGTTAGTCTAATTTTTCTTCATTGAATAAGACTCCCATGATATGATCGATGTGGAGAAGAATATCCACATACAGATTCTTTGAGAGCAACCAATAGATATATTGATTGATTCTGTTTGAAATCAATAATAGTTAAATTAACAATGAGTTAATTTTAAATTTAATTGGGAGAAGATCTCGAAAGTAAAAAATTTGAAAAGTAAAAAGTACAAAGCAAAAAAGTATCAATAAATAAGTAATCGCTTAAATGCTTAAATCAAATCTCAGAAATATATAATAAAAAAGATGAATAGTATAATAAAGTAATATGTATCGGTGTATACGTCTCCCCTTGGTTCACGGAGGGAGGATTTGTATATGAATATTTTTGACAGGATGTCACATCTATGATAAAAGATATTAAATCATATATATCAGAGGATAAAGTTAAAAAATATTAAGTCATATATGTCAGAGGATAATGTTGTCTACGTTTTGTACTTTAGAAATTTTATAAGATCATATTATGTATCTATACTGTTTCACGTATTTTGATAATTCATACTAGGGTCAAATTACTGTTTCACGTATTTTGACAATTCATATTATGTATCTATACTGTTTCACGTAGACTAAACTAGTTTATTTGGTCAAATTACTTCATCTATTTTATTAGTTATACTTGGCCTACTTACTTTATTAATTATATAAATAGTGTAATAATTAAATCTTTCAATAAATAATCAAAGGATCTAAGATTCGAATCTCAACTACGATGTATTATAGAAAATTTTTCCTTCAATATAAAACGAGCCTAAGAATTCTGGTCATTTAAATGAGATTTCATTAGCGCTTTTCGATTTACCCTGATGATCGATGGAAAATTTTCGTAGGATCGGATCGATCGCTCCAGATCCGACGTTATTCGACCTAATTAATCATTCATTAATTATATTTTATTTAACTTTTGATCAATCATGAACTAACATTATTGGTTCGTTTAGTCTAACTAACACCTCACTAAACTCGTTTGATTCGCGATCCCACTTAATCTATTTAATTCGGCCCATCACGTCATCTATCTCACCCACTTAAAATTATTTGACTTATCCATCCATTTGTTCCAACAAAACTATCATATTTGATATACTCAACCAATTTGATTTATTTTGTCTTGTTGGCAGATTAAATCATTAAATTCAAAATATTTTTTAAATAAAAATAAAATTGATTTTTTTTGGCTTAATTGGCCAGTAAATTATTAAATTAAATAAAAATATAATAATTTAAAAGTGATAGAAAAAAATCCCTCAAATCATTTACACCTTTCTTAAAGCAACCACATTAATGTTATTATATAAATATTATAATACTTAAATGATATTATAAATTAATACGGAGAATGTTATAATATTCTCATATTAATCACGTTAATTTCTTTTGAACGCGATTAATGAACAAATTTTATAAAAAAAATTAAAAAATAAAAAATAAATTTTGAATATAAAAAAATAAAAAAAAATAATAAATAATGACCCATACATAATGAATGTTAATATTAAAATGAATATGAATATGTGTTAATAAAAAAAGTATTATTATAATAAATATGTAAAATGTTATTTGAATAAGATATTAATTTTAAATTAATATGAATGCCCTTATACTAACAAGTGACCAAAAAAAAAAAAAACACTCCTCCCTTCTCATTTGCTCCAAAAGATATATAAATAAATTCCTTGGGTAATGGTGTAGAGGGAAGACGTCTTTTTAATTTTTTAAATATTTAAGAATCGAATCTTAGTTTCAAGGAAATAACAAATAATTTTTTTTTAATGAACGATTGACTTAAGAACGTTGGATCGATGGATCGCCCGTTGTGAGCAATTCTCAATCCTGATGGTCGATGAAATTTTTTTATAGATCGGACCGAACACCCTAAGATTAATCGGCGTAAACTCAATACGTGGTGCCGACTAATAAAAAAAAACATAAATAAAAATAAAAAGGACGATCAAAAAGAACCGTAGATTGAACATTTGATTCATGATCGTCTAGAAAATCTAAAAAAGTATAGTTCAAGTTTTGGTCAATTTAGGATCTTGAAAAAAATCTATTATATATAATCACAAGAGACTATTTTTACGAATCAGTCATTTTCATGACACACAATAACAATTTTATCCTGTGCCAGGTTCGACTTCCGGTCGTATAAAAAATCCTGTAACAATAAAATCCTAAATTATTAGTAGAGATATGCATTAATGTCACGTTGATGTCACGCTCAGGTAAGCATTGCACAATCATTTGAAAGTACTTTCTTCTCCTCGCTTAGTATGCAGATAAATAATCACGGCAGTACTCACAAGAGTTGTTCAGTTCGCTAGCTCAATGGCTATCCATGGCTTTGTAGATTGGAAAGGAAAGCCTATCAACAAAAAACGACATGGTGGTGCACGAGCTGCCTCCTTCATTTGCAGTGAGTACAATTTCTATCTTTTCCTGCACTACAAGTAAATCTTCACATCCATCCTTGTATAAGCTGGAAGAAGAGAATATATAGTAGAAGCTTTCAGCGAAACTGAATTCATGAATATTGCAGCACAAACACTTTTGCTGAACTTGGCCTTCATCCCGATCTTGTTGAACTTGGTGACTTATTTGCATGGAACCATGAACGAGGACATTGCAAACTCTTCAACCATGGTCAATAACCTTGTTGGCGCAAGCTGTGCCTTCTCTCTCTTGGGAGCCTTCATCTCTGACTCTTACATCACAAGATTTAAGACCATACTCATATTTGGGCCTATTGAATTCATGGTAATTCTACAAGTAAATTTAAGTTTCCTTAATTATGATTGCGCTGACATATATACTTCCTTTGTTTATATCACTAGCAAATGCTTATAAAAATATTTATTGCTTTTAAAGCACTGGTTTAAGTGAGTGATTCAGACTATTTCTCCTTAAAAAGAAACAATGGCTGGAACACAGTTTTTACAAATATTTTCATGATTTAATTTTTTATTTATCGGATAAATATTGTCAACAAAGTACATAATATGATAATATGATCAAACAACCTTATGATTAAAAACTAATCTCCTAAAGAAATGCATGTGTTAGGTCATCTTCCTAGACTACATGCCTTAACATCAATAGACAAAAGTAGTCATTGTTTGGTACTTAATAGAACTAACCAGTTCCATAAAGTAAAACCTCACTCACCTAATAGACACCTGCTACAATTCATTGATAAAATATTTTTGTTGGCTGATCTCACACAGTTCAGATGATAATTAATGAATTGTTTAGTACTTTATATGTTCAGTCCAAAATGAAAGTGTTTCGTGAATTAAAAACAATTTACGTGTTTTTTATTTCAGGGATATGGATTACTAGCATTGCAAGCACACCTTCCATCACTCCATCCTCCACATTGCAACATCAATGACCAAGGCGAAAATTGCCAGAAAGTCCATGGCTGGAACTCTTTCCTTCTTTACGTGGGCTTGTACATGCTAGCGTTGGGTGATGGTTGTGTTCGTGTTTCATCGCCATCACTGGGAGGGGATCAGTTTGATGGTGAAGATCCGGTTGAAGTAATAGAAAGAACTAGCTTCTTCAATTCTTACGCATTTGGGATCTCACTAGGAGGATTAATAGGGCTATTTTTGCTAGTCTGGATTCAGAATAACAAGGGTTGGGATATTGGGTTTGGAGTTAGTGCTCTTTCAGTTCTTTTGTCAGTGCTTGTGGTTGCTAGTGGTTTCCCTTTCTATCGCAATCAGAGACCGGATGGAAGTCCCCTGACAAGGACATTACAGGTTGAACACTAGCTAAAATACGAGGCATTTTGGTTTTCTAGACATTACATTTCACCTTTGATCTGAATACCTTTTGTTGGTTTTCCTGACACCTCTTATCATAGGTTTTAGTAGCAGCATTCAGAAACAGAAATGTGTCACTGCCTGAAAACCCAGAACACCTAAATAAAACTCCTCAAAAAGGCACCAATGAAGTGGAAATTCTTTCTCACACACAAGGATTAAAGTAAGATTATGAGTTTATCAGTGTCTTAGTCAGTGATTGGCTAATGATAATTTAACGTTTGATATTCTTATAATGTTATCAGGTTCCTTGACAAAGCTGCTATCATTGGTGAGCATGGATCTGACAATGGTCCTTGGTCCTTATGCACTGTAACTCAAGTGGAGGAAACAAAAGTTGTCTTGGGAATGGTTCCTATCATCATCAGTTCCATATTCGGCAGCATTCCAAATGGCTTACTCCTAAGCTTCACTGTGCAACAAGGCACGACCATGGACACCAGGCTCGGAAACATTCGAATCTCGCCTGCAAATCTATTTGTAATCCCACAATTCTTTCAGGTTGTGATGCTCGTAGTCTATGACCGATCCATAGTGCCATTTCTGAGAAGGATCACAGGGCACACAGGCGGTATAACTCACTTTCAACGCATTGCTATTGGCTTCTTATTTGCTGCATTTGCGACGTGCGCAGCAGCAGTGGTGGAGAACAGAAGGATGAAAATTGTAGAGGACAACGGGCTTCAAAACATGACGACTGGCGTCCCAATGTCAGTTTTCTGGCTTTTAGTGCAATTCTTTTGCTTGGGTGTTGTTGATGTTACTTCCTTTGTTGGACTGCTGGAATTCTTCAACAGTGAAGCGCCAAGAGGAATGAAATCAATAGGAACAGCAATCTTTTGGTGCGTGTATGGCTTAGCTGCTTTCCTGGGATCTATTACAGTTGAATTGGCAAATAAAGCAAGTAGACACGGTACCAGTGGCAGAGGATGGATAGAGGGGAACAACTTGAATCAGAGTCACCTTGATTATTTTTACTGGCTGCTATGCTTTATGCAAATACTCGCACTGATGAACTTTATCTTCTGGGCTAGGCGATACACTTATCGACAGAATTTACACATCCAAGAAGGGAATCTTCATTCCCAATCTAGAGAGATGGCAGCGATATAGTAGAGCAGATAGATTGCTTGCAACTCGTGTGATGTAGTCTTCGGTTGTTGCAATTAAGATAGGAACCCGCGTATCAAGAGTATTATCACTTTGTTAAAGCATCTACAGGATGGAAGAGGCAAAGATTTCTAAATACTTCTAAGTTGGGAAAGCTTTCACCCAATAGAAACAGAATTCCGTATAATGCCATGTATCCGTAAAGAGATATTCACACGTTGGAAAATTTTCTTTGAAAATAATCGGAAACAGAAAAAATAAAATAAAATAATATAACACAAAAAAATACAAAAACATCGCAATAACGGCCTCGCAGACTGCCCTCTATGAGGAAGATAAAGCCAAGTAACAAATTACTATACAAGTCTTCAGAGGAAAATAACTCTAAGTAATACAAGATCTTTGATTTAGAAAAATTAGCTACAGGCATTGATTTCAAAATATAAAAAGCATTTCCCTTTGTTTTACAAACCAATAGATTTTTCATCAGACACTGAATTCAGACTAATCCGCAGAGAGCAGGAAGAACAGCTACTTGCCAGATGGCCAGCCACAATACTAATCAAGAAGGTGCCCCAGGATGCTCAACCAAGAGGCAACTCGATTAGGTAAGATCAGCGAACGACGGTATTAAGATCCTCACAACCTCGGCTAAACGGCTGGGAGACAAAAGTGGTGGGGGCGTGCCGCCGCAGCAAGAAGCCTGCCGTTTAGTGTAGAAGGGTTGTTCAAAATGTTGGAAAAGGGCCACTTATCAGGTCTGGATCAATTTCATTTGGGTAGCACAGTTTACATACCATTCCAACCTACCTACTTCGATTTACAGATGTAATAAACATCACATGTAATACCTTATTGGCAAACATGCCAATAATTTCCTCCGTGCTGAGAGGAACATTATTGACAAACATGCCGCAAAAAAAAAGAGATTATTAACGACGATAAACCACATTAGTAAGTACTATATCTCTTGTGCCTCAGATTACAAACCTTTTCATAACGTTAGATCAAAGTATATTTATAGGAATCATAGGCACCTCGAAAGAAAACAAGAATCAAATCACAAATTACAAAAAACGAATACTCCTCAGTTCAGGTCTCCATGTTTATTCCACATTGCTTGTAAACTCAGAAGAACGAAAGTTTAATGTTTAATCATCATTGGAGTTGACACATTCGAAAACGTCAAAAATCAACACAAAACAAAAAACCTCGAAGAATACAAAAACAAAGCAAAGCCTCAGTGGTAGTGACAATATATGCGTCATCATTTAAAATCTGATAATACGTGCATATTTATGCATCACAGGCAAGGCAGTGACGAGCGAAATATAAACTCAGCAAAAGAAAAGATATCGCATCGGAGAGATTCCCATTTCCCATAGAACAAATCATCAACCTCTTTGAGAGTACAGATGTCCCCGTCTATGTTTATCGTCACTTGCAAAAAAAAATCGACAAATCTTATTGAAAAAAGATGTAATCGCCGTAAACGGCTCCGTAGACAAATTAAAACTTATCAACAGATTCCTATCAGCAAACGAAATGACTAACAGGCCTTTGTATTGGCCTGATAATAGCATCACCAGTCACTGCATTCGCTACTGGAGACGTGGCATCAGGCCTTAACAAAAACAGTTGAAAGACACCGCAAAACAAAAACCCTCAGAGAACCGTTTAAATCACACACACAACCGTGACGAGTTCAAGTCGTTCCACAAAACCATTCATTTGAACATCCACAACAGATCAATTCTTAAAGAATATGAAAAGAATGGAGCAAACGAAGATCAGTGGAAGTAACTAGTTGCCACAATTGATGTTTAACGCGTCATACGGCACTTCCTATCAAGAAGTTTGTTCTTCCTCATTGGGACATCAAAACATAATCATGCTTTCAAGCTGTGCCAGAAAATTAACAAGGCATAGCTTACGACTAAAAGAAAAACAAACTAAAAACTGAAAAAACAAAAAGAAGAAATAAGATACATGCTTCAGAAAGCCAGGCGAATTTACATCAGAGAGTGGGTTTTTAACCACATCAGCCGGTAATTCCAACATTTATTAGCAATCATCAAAAGCTAACACTTGGAAATCGAGAGAAATGGAGATCCAGTAAGAAAAGATAAATCGAAAAATTAAAACAATGGCCGATTAGTGAAAAACCAATATCATCAGCATGAACGTGTTATTCACATCCACAACCCATAAATAGGAAGTGTAGGAAGGTGTCCTAAGATAATATTCATGATTTCATCATTTGACACATTGGCAAATATTTATAAAATGTAATATAACAAGTGAACTACGATTCAGAAGTAAAAACCAGTGCATCAGTCGGATCAAAAGATCGTCAGATCAAGTGTTGGATAATTTAAAATTTTACTTCATCCTTATCTCACCTTGTAAAACATATAAAAATAGAAAACGCAAAAAGAAAAACATTTACAAGGGAAAACTTGGAGAACAAGGCTCAGTGTTGGCGTATATGTTATAGGTTCGATTCTGCCAGCGAGCATCCACAATGCGTACTTCAGAAGAGGGAGCTCAGTTATCCTCATCCCATCGTTCTCCAATTATATAAAGCTAAAAAAAAATCAAGAGAAAAAAACTAACTTTTCTGATAATCATGCTATAGGAACCTCCATGAGATGATTTATTGCAATAGAACTTGCAGAGACATAGAGAAACTAAAGGGGGAAAGGATCTTTTTACGTATTACGAGAAGACGGAAAACATGGAGATTGCTCAGTTCAGCGGGATAGTCGACATACAAATCCCTCGATGAGAGACCTGCAATCCGGTCTGTTGAGCTTGAATATTCCGGAGTCGTCACGGCAATCCATACTTCGAAAAAGAAACAAAAAAAAAATGAACGTAGAAACGAAGGAACAAGAAAACTTAGAGATCTATGAGAAAGAAGAGGAAATCATATTAAAACATCTAACGATTGATAGATATATATAGAAAAGAAATACGTATGGATAGAGCAAGAGTATTAGGGTTTCCGCCGCACACTTCTCGCGAAGGGGGCGCGGCGAATAATGAGGAGGAATGAACCGGGGGATTAGGGTTTTATCGGGAAGGCTTTTGACTCGAACAAAATTGAATGGTTCAATCGGGTTCAACTGAGCCGATCCAATGGAGGATTTTTCTTTTTCTTTTTTTGAATGCCCTTATTGTTCGGGTTAAGAAAATTATCTTCTTTTTTTTTTTTCCTTATAAAAAATGTCCTCGAGTTACAAAAAAATTCCTTTCTAAAAAATTATATTGTTTCAAATAACAAAGGGCAAAAAAAGAGGAGGCTATGACTCAAAATGTAAAACTATAATCATACCTACTACAATAATATTAAATTGTTTTAATCAAGTTTATCATATTTTAACAACTTATTCATGTATAGTAGTTTTTATTAAGTTGAACCAAAAAAATATTATGTCAATTTACTTTCTATAGCGACATTATAATGAGATATTTTTAAGATACAAAAATAAATTAATATTTTAACATTTTTTATTTAAAAATACACTATTTCAATAAAATTGAGCTTTTACCTCATAATGAATTATTATGTACTCTGTCATTATTTTCACCTGTGAAATGGGAACATATGAGAAATCATATTTGACACGAGCGATCATGAATAATATCCGACATAGGTGATTTAATCTGTCTCGTTTTTTTTTCATATGTATATAATCATTTTTATCTTTTTCTACTTAAAATTAAAATAAAAAATAGTCCTTTTTTTCTTTTAATTATATACCACCATCATTATAATATTAATTTTTAAAAATCAACATCATAATTTAATTATATATAACACTAATTTTTTTTACCGCACCGCTTTAATATTATTTTTTATTTTGATATCTCACACACCTCATGAACACATAATTTTTTTATTTTTATTTTTTTACTTGAACATTATAATCCAATCTCTAAATCAGATAAAATCTCATTGATTTAATTCTGAAACTTAAAAAATTTAAATAAAAAATATATATAAATGGTGCAGTCATCCACTTGGTGTTTTTTTAAAAAACAACACCAGCTTAATAAGATTACACTGATTTAAAGAGGCAGCACTAAAGTGATTTTGCATAGTATTAGCTGGTGTAGGTTTTTAAAAATCGACGTTATAATAATTGTTGCATATAATTAAAAGAGAGATAAAAATATTTTTTAATTTAATTTAAAAGGAAAAAGAGAAAAAAGTATTGCACGTAGATGAGAAAAAAAAAATGAGCTATTTCAAATCACCCACGTCGGATATCGCTCACCTAAGAATATGCAGGATATCACTTTTTATATATATATATATATATATAATATATATATCCTATCCAGCTGCTTGTATACACTTGTGTATGACTTTCACAATAGCAGTGTCCCGTTAAATTATTTTATAATTTTTTATTATAATAATACCTTGTTAGAATTAAAAAAATCATATATTTGACCTTTCGGTATAATATACATGCATCGTGTCTCTCCGAGACATGCATGCATCAGACACATGCATTACCTCTTACATAATTGTAGCAGCTACGATTTTATAACTGTTACAATTACAATTATTTTTTATATTGTAACAGTTACGATTTCGTAGCTGCTACCTATAACTATAATTATTTTTCATATTATAGCAACTATGATTTCGTAGCTGTTACATAATTATAGAAAAACATATTTACTACAATTATATAATAAACTTATGAAAGTTATAATTTTTTATTAGGATATTATAATAAGATGATATTTTTTTTAATTATAGATCAACGAATTTTGATTTTTATAAAATAATTATTGACTAGGATATTAAAATTAGATAATATAATTTTTTAATTATAGATCTCTGAACGAGTTTAAATTAAAAAAAAAGCGTCTTATTCTGAAATCCAAGTTAAAAATTATGATTTTTGAAAATTTACTACACAATTATAATAATTATATAGTTGTAATAAATACACATGTTGCAACAGCTATACAATTATAACAATTATAATTTCATAACTGCTACCACTATATAATAATTAAAACTATAGTTATTATAATATAAAAAATAATTATAATTATAGATAGCAACTATAACCAAAAAAAACTCATGCTATCATTCTATCCCAAAAATAATTATAGTTATATCCAAATCATAAAAACTGACTCATCTGATCCCAAAAAATTTCTTATCAATCATTTGAATAAATAAAAAACTACTCACATAAATTTATGCTAACATTTTTAAATTTATCATCCCACCATAATACAAAAAATTCTTACAACACGTCACAATTAAAATTCAAACCTATGGCTATTAACGACCTGACCAACAAAATGCTGAAATCATACTCATTAAGCACATCATACAAAGCCAATATCCACCGTAACATGTACAATGCACGCATTCCATAGTTTTCACTAATATTCCAACAGTCCTTCTTTACAAGTCTTCAAAAAGAAGCGTACAAGAGACACCGGAGAAGACACGTCTAGAATCAAAAATCAAAGCCACCACCGTTGTCAAATCCAGCATCGGATATCATGTCTCCGATAAGAAGCCCGCCGAGTGCGCCTCCGAGTAACCCCGCCCCCAATCCCAATCCCATCCTGTTCTTCCTCGGCGGCTGAGGCGGTGCTGCCCCGTAAGCGTATCCCGCTGGCGGGTGCCCGTACCCCGCTGGTGGGTACCCGTACGCCTGAGACTGCTGGTAGCCGACCGCCGGCGGATACGGAGGCGGCGGCGCTCCATAGCCTGTACCTACAGGGTACGCCATCACAGGCTCATCGGCCTTTCGCGCGGGTTGAGGAGGATACGGATAGGCTGCAGACTGCGGTGGATATCCCGTCGCCGGAGCAAGGGACGCCGGCATGGCTACGCGCTCGCCGAGCTTGTAGGAGAAGTTGAGAACGCCCTTGGGTTTGCCGGAGGTCATCTTGCGGACCTGGTAGCTGATGAACTGGACGGACGACGGACCGTCTCCGGCGCCCGAGAGCAGCTCCGAAAGAGGGACTCGGACCTCGCCGACGTCTCGGTCGCCGAGGGTGCGCTCGGAGCGGAGGAGGATGTTTAGGAAGTCCTTACGGGCGAGATCGGCTTCGGCGGGGAAGGTGAAGCGGAGGGTGGAGTCCCAGGTGGGGTTGCGGCCGCCCTCGCGGTCCGGCGGCGTGCGCTGCCGTGCGCGGGAGTCGGAGGAGAGGGAGACGACGGCGTAGACGGCCATCTTGGAGATGAGGTTGACTTCCTTGAGGCCCTTGGCGGAGATCAGGGTGATCTCGAGCGTCCGGTACGCCATGGCAGACGAAATCAAATTAGGGCTTCGACTTTGGATAGACGTCAGAAGAGAAACTGCTGGATTTGGGAATTGGGAATTGGGAACAATGAAGAAATGAAGAAGAGGCCTCTATTTATAAGACCGTGTCGACGCGTTGATCTTACGCTTGTATTCCGCGTTTGCTCGTTTCCTCGAAATTGCTCGGATAAAATTTGGCATTTTACCAACAGCATTTTTTTAAAAATATTTTATTTGAATTATTAAACATTTTTAATAAAAAAATATTCGATGAACCTAAACTCTCATTGCACCATTACTAATCTTGCAAGTGTCTGTAATTTTTTTTTCTAAAAGTATTTAATTTTTACCACTGTTACTTTTACTATCTTCAAGTATATTTATATTTTTTAGAAAATTAGGACTGCCGTAATTTTAGTTGTTCAAAATCTAAAAAAAATATAAATATATCTATATACAAATGAAACGATGGTACACATGATTATGATTATCTTGCAAATTTAAAACTTTTAGGATAAACTAATTTGCATATTAATTTGTGTATGAACGTATTTTAGGTAGAAAGTAAAAAGGAATTTTTTTAAAGAAAAAATAATGGTGGAGCTTTTTCAGTAAAAAATTTATGAAGGATAGATTTTAGTAAAACTCTCTAATTGAATTGCAGACATAAATAAACTTGAAAGCTCACCCTAATATCAATTGGATTATTCGGGTGAAATTGTCCGGGCAATGATATAATAGTAGATTATCCTTTTAGTTTTTTAAATATCTAATGATTAAATTTTAATTTCAATAAATTAATAAATATTTTTTTTTTAATAGATGATTATGTAAAAATGTTGGATTGATTTCGTTATAAGTATTTTTTAATTTATTTTAATAATTTATAAAATTAAATTAATTATCGTCAAAATTAGTTACGTAATGTCAATTAAATTATACATGTTTGTCAAATCAAATAATATTAACAAGGTCAGATTCACACGGCACCTAAATAATCATTATTTTCCAACCTAATCAATGTCACGACCGGAGACCATATTTATCTCTGCAAAATCATAAATAATAACCTACGAACATGAATATCCAATATTTTATTAAATAAAGCAGAAGAGAATATTAACAAAATATTTATTCCAAAACAATAATTCTATTATATCCCTGACATGACTACAAATTAATGAAGAAATAAATTGAATGGAAATGTAACCGTCCATAATATTAACCAAATTAATCTACAAAATCATTTTAAGTCTACGAAAAAAGCATAAAGTACAAAATAGAGATAAAATTCACGAAAAATATAATTGGAACAACAACATAATTCATGTCATTAGTCTTTTACTCTTTTCTTAAGTAATTTCATCATTGTTTTTCTTTTTTTCTTTTTTAATATTATATATATATATATATTATTTGTAAGAATGACTCTTAATATTTTAATATAATTTATTAATTAGATGGACAATATATAATACGTATGAATAAAAATCAACAATTTGTAATTTACCTATTAAGAAGAGATTATATATATATATACAGTTTTGATATCCTGCACACCCATATGTGCACGACCGTGGGCGACAGCCTACGTGGATGCCTGACGTGGCTAAAATTAAATTTTTTTAATGCAGCTGTTCTTTCTCTCTTCC
>JBBUKS010000044.1:891787-906777 GCA_038050645.1 Hedychium gardnerianum
TTAGAAGTACATTTCAAATGAAACATTTATATGTATATCGCTCAAAACTGGAAACAAGTAAAAACGAAGAGGATCACTCCCTGGAGGCCCTTCTTCCCTGCATTGTTTTCTTTCTCTTTTTAAATTAACCCAGCTAATGGCTTGTTTACTCTCGGGAGTGGATCGGTGGAGGGGCAAATGGTGCGGGTAAGGCTAGTGGGTAAATAAATCTAATTGAATAATATAAAAATATTAAAATTTAAATTTAAGCTCAAAAAATTTATATGTAAAATTATAAATTTAAATTTAATTTAAAAACTTATTTAAATATATTTAAATTTAATTCGAATTTGATAATTTTACATATAAATTAAATATTATTTGAATCCGTTCAAAAAGCTCATGAGCCGGTTCGATTAGTCTACACCCCTAGGGTGGCTCTCAAGGCATATCTCTTCGTTATCGGCTCTCTGAAGTAAACAGAGCATAATATTTTATTATCAGCTGATGGAGGAATATTTTTTTGCCCTTTACATAAATAGATGAATTTCTTGATTAGGAACCTTATCTTCCGTTTTGCGGCCGCACCCACTCTCCATCGACGAAGATAAACCCTGCTCCCTTACCCTTTCTTCCTCTCCGTCTGCCATGGCCTCCTACTCGGATTCTGGGGTGGCTCAGGCTGCGGATGTAGTCTCTCATCCATCGCCTCCGGTTCTCGACGAATCAACTGTCTCCATCCAGGAGGAAGGCCGCGACGGCGTGACAACCCCGAAGAGGGGTGATGAGCTTCCTCAAGCCGAATCCACCCTCCAAGATGCTGCAGACGGGACCTCCGTCGGTTTGCAAGATGAGATTGTTACTCCGGACGATGCCGTGGCCGGCACTCCATTTCCTGATGGTGAGGTTGCGCAAACCTCTCCCGGTTACTTAGTTCCTTATGCCTTCGAGCGAGATGGGAATTCTATCTCGGCTGGTGAAGGAGCGAGCTTGTCCCAGGCGGATGTCGGGGTGGTGCAGGTTTCAAGCAAGAGCCTCGACTTGGAAGAGAATTCCGCCGATGGAGGAATAGTTCAACTGGAGGAGTCTTCATCTTCATCCTCGGGTTCTATTCAAAACGCGGAGAAAGAGGGGATTCCAGATGGTGGCTTGTCGGAAGATGTACCTGGTATCATATCGGAGGACAGGACGGAGAAGAAGGCTATTGAAGGTCAGTCGGTGGAAGGTTTTGTTGTTGACGGAGTCCAGGATAATGGGATTCTGAGTTCTCCAAATGAATATTATGATGCTCTTAACGAGATGGAGGCACCTTTTTCTGCAGTAGAGGGAAATTCTAAACCCGTGGCTATTCAATCTGCGTATGCAAAGGGCCAGAAAATTGAATATGGTGAAGAAATTGACACTGTGCTAAACCTCGACGAGGTTGAGAAGCGTCCGGCTACTGGTATTGAAGCTGTAAATACTCAAACCGCTGATGCAGACGATCAGAAGATTGAAGCAGATGGAGAAATTCATTTGGTGAGTGGCCTCAGCTTGGTTGAAAAGCCTCTGGATACTGGTGCTGAAGCCGAAATGATTCAGGCTGCTGATGCAAAGGATGAGAAAATGGAAGCTAGTGAAGAAATTGTCACAGAAAGAAGTCTCGACGTGGTTAAGGAACCTCTGGTCACTAATGCTGAAGCTGAAGAGTTAGAATATGCTGATGCGAAGGCTGAGAAGATTGAAGATGGTGAAGAAACTGAGGCAGTAAGAAACCTTGACGTGGCTGAGAAGGCTCCGGCTGCTTGTGCTGCAGCTGAAAAAAATCAGGTTTCTGATTCTAATCATATCAATCAAATTTCTGAGGATGCGATATCATGCAATGCCAGTGAAGACTTGAAGAGTAGCTACCTGAATGGTAATAACCTTGATCCATCAATTGTGGGAGAAAGTGGTGAGCCAGTACTTGTTTCTGATTCAGCAGAGGAATCTGCTGATGCCATTCAGGCGGCTCCTGCTGATGGTATCGTGGGGGTTTATGAGGTAGAGGAAGTTGAACAAGAGGAAGGTTTTGTTTCTGATGTGCATGCTAGAGTGGCAATCATAGAAAGCTCTGAAACAGCCAAGCAGATTATACAAGACATGGAGAAAGATTCTTCCAGCCACAATGATAACTCAGTATTTATGCATGATGCAGATGGTGAGATTGTTGTTGAATCTGATGAAGAGGTGGACACTGACGAGGATGGCAATGGTGAGGAGATATTTGATTCTGCTGCACTTACTGCCCTACTTAAAGCAGCTGCTGGTGCATCTCCTGATGGCAATATTATTCTAAGCTCCCAAGGCGCCAATAGGATCTTCTCGGCTGAAACCCCTGCAGGACTAGGTTCATCAGTTTCGTCGTTGAAATCAACAGCGCCACGTTCTCTACGTTCAAGTTTGTTTACTCCATCGGATTTGTCAGTAGTTGGAGATGATGAGATAATGGACGAGGAAGAAAGGAAACTTCATGATAAGGTTGAGCAGATAAGGGTGAAATTCCTTCGCCTTGTTCTGAGGTTGGGGCATTCTCCTGATGATATTGTTGCTGCTCAAGTCCTCCATCGTCTTGGTCTTGCAGAGGGGATCAAGCGAGCAAGGCAAAATGGTCATTCTTTTAGTGTTGAAAGTGCAAAGAGGAAGGCAATGCAGCTAGAGGCTGATGGCAAGGAGGATTTGGACTTCTCCTGTAATATTCTTGTCCTTGGAAAGACTGGGGTGGGCAAGAGTGCTACTATTAATTCTATTTTTGGCAATCAGATGACTAAGACCAATGCATTTCAACCATCCACAACTTATTTGAGACAGATTTCAGGAACTTTAGAAGGGATTAATATTCGAGTTGTTGATACTCCAGGACTCAGTACGTCTGCTATAGAACAATCAGCAAACAGGAAGGTACTCATCTCAATAAAGAAGTTTATCAAAGGATGCCCTCCTGACATTGTTCTCTATGTAGACCGCCTGGATACTCAGACACGCAATCTCAATGATTTGCCTCTGTTACGCTCTATTACCAGGATATTGGGTTCATCCATCTGGTTCAATGCTACTGTTGCACTCACACATGCCGCTTCTGCTCCGCCAGAAGGGCCAAATGGTTCTGCTCTTAGCTATGAGATGGTTGTAGCTCAGAGGTCACATGTTGTTCAACAATGTATTCGTCAAGCAGCTGGAGACATGCGTTTGATGAATCCAGTTGCCCTTGTTGAGAACCATCCTTCTTGTAGAAGAAACAAAGAGGGCGAAAGGGTACTACCTAATGGAAAAAGTTGGAGAACAGAGATGCTTCTTTTGTGTTACTCTTCAAAGATATTATCTGAAGCTAATTCCCTTCTGAAGCTTCAAGATGCTTCTTCTGGGAAGCTCTTTAATTTCAGGTTTCGGGCTCCACCTCTTCCATATTTGTTGTCATCACTTCTGCAATCCAGAACACACCCAAAGTTATCTGCTGATCAGGGTGGTGAAAATGATGATTCGGATATTGATTTGGATGATTTATCAGATATAAACGAAGAGGAAGATGAATACGATCAACTTCCACCCTTTAAACCCCTTAAAAAAGCTCAGCTTGCCAAGCTTACTAAGGAGCAACGCAAGGCCTACTTTGATGAATATGATTACCGGGTTAAACTTCTTCAGAAAAAGCAATTGAAGGAAGAACTAAGAAGAATCAAAGAGATGAAGAAGAGAGGAAAAAATAAGCAAGATGATCTTGGTTATGGTTATGGCGATATGAGTGAAGGTGATCAGGAGGGTTCACCTGCAGCTGTGCCAGTACCTTTACCAGACATGTCTTTGCCACCTTCGTTTGACTGTGATAACCCAGTACATCGTTACCGTTTCCTGGAGCCGACATCGCAGCTTTTGACTAGGCCTGTTTTAGACACACATGGCTGGGATCATGACTGTGGATATGATGGTGTCAGCATTGAACAGTCTCTTGCTCTTGCTAATTGCTTTCCTGCAGCTGTTGCTATTCAGGTCACTAAGGACAAGAAAGAATTCAGTATTCAGTTAGATTCCTCCATTTGTGCCAAGCACGGAGAAAATGGTTCAACTCTTGCTGGCTTTGACATCCAATCTGTTGGAAGACAGCTTGCTTACATTCTCAGAGGTGAAACCAAATTTAAAAACTTCAAGAAGAATAAAACTGCTGGTGGAATATCTATAACCTTCTTAGGGGAAACTATAGCTACTGGTTTAAAAGTTGAGGACCAGATTACAATTGGAAAGAGGGTGAATCTGGTTGCAAGCACAGGCGCCATCCATTCTCAAGGTGATGTGGCCTTTGGGGCCAACCTTGAGGCACGGCTCAGAGACAAAGATTATCCAATTGGCCAAGCCCTTTCTACTTTGGGCTTATCCCTGATGAAGTGGCATGGTGACCTGGCATTGGGAGCAAATCTGCAATCTCAGTTTTCCATTGGAAGAAACTCAAAGATGGCTGTACGTGTGGGGCTTAACAATAAGCTCAGTGGGCAAATTACAGTCAAGACAAGCACCTCAGAGCAGCTTCAGATAGCACTAATTGCTCTAGTTCCAACTGCAGTTTCACTATTCAGGAGTTTCTGGGCTGGTGAGTCATTTTTGGCTCACTAACTTATTTGCTAGAGTGGTTATTACGTATCTATTTTATTGCAAGTTTTGAATTCTTGAAGCTCATCAATCATCATAGTTTTGTTTGGTCAAATTTTATCTGAAACTTCTGGTTTTGCTCAACTTTGAATAAATGCACTTTTTGTTCTTATTTTGTTGAAACCTCGACTAAAGGAATTGGAAAAATGTCGGTTCTAATTCTTAGGATAAACTAGGCTTAATCATGATGATGAAACATAATTTTTCTACCTACTGTTTTTCAGAGATTTAAAACTTGAGATATTCATTGTGTTGACCATCATTGGTGTTTGTTTTTAATAGTAGTTTGGTCAAATTTTATTTTATCTGAAACTTCTGTATTTATTCAACTTTGAATAAATGCACTTTTTTGCTCTTATTTTGTTGAAACCTCAACTAAAGGAATCGGAACAATGTTGATTCTAATTCTTAGGATAAACAAGGCTTAATTATGATGATGAAACATATTTTTTCTACCTACTGTTTACTTAGAGATTTAAAATTCGAGCTATTTTTGTTGGTCTACTTTATTCTTATGATGATTATTATTTTTTTACTTTATCTGCGATACAAGCGATTGCCTGTTCTCTGTGGATGATAATTTTGGTAACAAGTCATGTTATTTTCATAGTGAAGAGAGGTAAAGAAGCTGCTGCGTTTTTCCTAGTTTCCAGAATGTCTTATTCCAAAAGGAAAAAAAGTCCTCTTAATTTTCAGATATTTATTTTCTTTAGTTTGATCTCCTTTTTTACTTGATTATTCTAATTAGGAGTTCTGCTACTGTTTCATGCAATACTTTTCTACTCCGGCAACTCTTAAATCTCCTGATGGCACTCTGTCTGACATCGAGCATAAGTTGGCACTTCACCCTTAGTTGTGGTATGCTCAATGTGAGGATCATCACCTTCAAAGTGTATTATAAACTGATTTCCATATACCTTATTCTCTTCTAACAAACTCATTTGAAGATATTTAAATTTATAGCCTTCTTTGTGGCACTTTCCCTTGTTCTTATTATCGTCTAATAGCATTCGTGAATATGTTAAGAAAAATATAATGAATGGACATATAGTGAAGGATCAGTCTGTCACCTTGTTTTTCACTTGGAGCAACTTCTTAACTTCTTTGTACATCTTTATTGATCTATAGGTTGAGGACCTTCCCTTTCCTGCACTTAAATTGCGATTATTTTCTCTGTATGCCAGCAAGATGGAACCATAATCATAGTAAAGCAAGCAATTCTTGAAATTACAACACTCTAGTGGATCAACTCTAGTACTTAAATTTGATTTCTAACTTCTATCCAAGTACGACATAACTCTTTTAACCCAACAGCTTGCTAATTGATCTTTACCATGTCTTCTCTATCAATTCAATCATAAACACATGGATATCATATGCTATACCAATTAAGCTACTATGCCTGTCTACTCTGTTTCATTTATATGCGAGCAACATCTGAAATCTCGGTCCATTGCCGATATCTGGCATGATGGGTAAGTCAGTTGCTTCTCATCCCTTATCTGTATTTTCTTTCTTATAGTTTCATTCCTAACTTCTTTTGTGACTGTAAATATTCTAACTCAGTACTTACGATGACACCCTTCATCTTGTTCATTGGGGTCGAACTGTGTGACTTCAGTCATTTTGTAGCTGTTCGAATCTGAAAATTATCCGGTTTCGATTTTCACTCTTTTCTTTTGGATGATACATTGGATTCTCATGGGGGAATCAATAGACAGGCTGATCAATTTCTTTGCCACTGCTGAAGGTGCTTGACTCAGATATCTCGCAGCCAGCTTCTTAATTTTGGCTTTCACCTTCCACATTTTAAGCTTTGTATCCAGATCAAATTCTCTTTTTTTTTTCCAGATTAATTTGGCTATTCACGATTTGTTTAGAGAAAGTATTTTC
The DNA here is from genome assembly GCA_038050645.1 of Hedychium gardnerianum. Taxonomy (NCBI): domain Eukaryota; kingdom Viridiplantae; phylum Streptophyta; class Magnoliopsida; order Zingiberales; family Zingiberaceae; genus Hedychium; species Hedychium gardnerianum. Next base: position 898,319 of record JBBUKS010000044.1, read on the forward strand.
AAATTCACATGTAACTACAAATTAAATTGAGCCACCAATGTCAAGATTTTAATTACATTTGTTCCTAGTAAATCCTTTGGTCACAATTCTTAATTTTTTCATCTTTCCATATTTTCAGAATGCCTCTTTCCACCTAATAAACCCTTTTTAAGCTAATAAATTCAACCCTCTTCAGTAATTTGAAATGATCGAAACTTATTCCAACATGTAAATTCGAAAGTTTAAAGATTGAGAGCATCATCACCTCCTCCTTATTCTGTCCTATGAATCAAAATAACACAGACGTTAAAAAATTGAACACAGAAAAATTGAATTATTAATTAAATCTGTATTTGTCTTCTTACAGTTAAGTTGATGATTTAGACATTTTAGAATAATAAAAATTATTTCTTTGATATTTTTAAAATAAAATATATTTTATAACTGAGAAGGGGGTTGGTGAATCATAGTAGTAGTAGTAGGTGGATCTAACACCTATCAAGTAATAGTATTGAAGTATATATATATATATATAAATAATAATAAAAAGCAATCCACCTAACAAACAAACACACAGTTTTTGCAACTTAATTCCTTCCCCTTTGCCTTTACCATCTCTCCCACCCATCTGCACTCCTCTCCTCAGTCCTCCCCTGCCCTGCACCCAATGGATTGCCGCCACCACCCTCCCTCTTCCTCTTCCTCTTCCTCTTCCTCTGAAGAAGAAGACAACCAAAATCGACTCTCATTTGCCTCCCTCTCCCTTTCACTCTTCTACCCTCATCTCTCTTCCTCCTCCTCCAATCTACTCTCATCCGTTCCCTTCCGCCTTAAGATCCCCACTCAGATCACCTCCCTCTCCCTCTCCCTCTCTCCCTTCCCCTCCGAACTCTCCTCCTCCTCCTCCTCCTCCTCCTCCTCCCGTTTCACTCCTTCTAGATTATCCAACTCCATATTCCTCTCCCCCTTATCCTTCTTCCGCCGCCGCACCGCCGACCCCCTCGTCGCCGCCGGCTCCCGCCGCTGCGCCATCGTCTGGTTCCGCGCCGATCTCCGCCTCCACGACCACGAAGCCCTCTCCGCTGCAAACGCCGACTCCCTCTCCCTCCTCCCCGTCTTCCTCTTCGACCCCCGGGACTTCGGGCGCTCCGCCAGCGGATTTGACCGGACCGGTCACCGCCGCGCTCGCTTCCTCCTCGACTCTGTGGCCGACCTCCGCGCCGGGTTGCGCCGCCGCGGATCAGATCTCGTGGTGCGGGTCGGCTGTCCGGAGGTGGTGCTGCCGGAGCTCGCGCGCGCAGTTGGTGCCGATGCGGTGTATGCTCACCGGGAGGTTTCCCGCGATGAGGTGCGCACGGAAGAGCGAGTTGGGAAGGCGATGGAAGATGAGAGGATTGAGGTGAACTACTTCTGGGGGAGCACGTTGCACCACATTGACGATTTTCCGTTCGATTTGGAACAAATGCCCACCAATTATGGAGGGTTTAGGGAGAAGATGAAGAGCGTGAAGGTGAGAAAAACGATTGAGGCACCGGAGGAACTTAGAAGAATGCCATCAAGAGGAGGTGTCGAGCCTGGGGAGATCCCTAGCATGCAAGACCTGGGGTTCAATCCGGCACCAACCATGTCGCAGGTCATTTCTAAATCTTAACTTTTCTATGGTCTTCCATATAGACAAAGATCATAGTTTTTTTAAAAAAAATATATACCAAAGAAAGTAATAATCTATTGATCTTTTGATTATTAAAGGAAAATTTACATGCCTTAAACAAGGGAAAGGGTAGTTGCAAAGAGAACAGGGATTTCACGAGTCCACAGTAGATAAAAATGCTAATGGGGTAATTTCACCTTGGCTGATTTATCTGACTTTGTCATCCAAAACGAACAACTACTACTAGGTTGTAAGCATAAATGTCCATGTTTAGTGCGTCCAGTAAGGAAGATTATGGTTTGGAGAAAATCATATTTGGCATTTTGTTTTTTACCTTCATAAGATGGCATTCACGTCACTGATGTTCATTGGTGCTAAATGTTTGAATCAATTATCTACTACTGGAACAATTTATATTTTATTTCTGATAAATTGTTACAAAAATTTTCCTGTGAGCATCAAATGTCCTTCCCTGACGAAATATACCTTCACAAAATTCAATAGCCATCTTAAGCTATCTTAACTTGACATCACTATACCTTGTGGAAAAAGAAGACATGTTGTCTATAATTCAATTGTTTTTTTTTTCTCTAGTTTTATACTCATTGGGATGGTTCCTGCTCTTGCCAAAAGTGAAAAGTTTGGGCTACATAACAGATCCTTTCAAATTATAGATTTATATGATATTTACTTTATATTTATTTACATTTGAGAAAGTTTCAATTTTCTTTGTGTGCAAGCCTTCTGACATATAAAAGAATACTCTAGTCATAAAGAAAGAGATTGGTTGATGAAAGATGCCTTACTTGCCTTGAGACTTTGGATATTCCACTCTTATTTTTACAGAAAGCACTCATTTTGCGTTTTGGTACAAAGATTAGCAACAACAAAAATATTAGCCATGCTTTCTCTTGTTCCTTGTTCTTGTACCCAAAGTATATTCTTCTCTCTTAGCTACTTGTTTTTATCATTCTGGGCATCTATCTTGTGAATGGACCAAACAAGTGAACAAATGCTGCATAATCTTTAAGGTTGCATGGCTTTTTGGTTCCCTTTTTGAAAACAAATAAAGAAATATAAAAAACATGAAAAATATTAAGAGCTTTCAGACGATTGCTTAATGTGTCAACAATAGAGTCCCAGCAAATTTTGTTTTTCTTCCAAATTATTGATCTAATTCTTTTGTAAAATAAGATTCTCTAAGTTGATTAAAAGTGAAACTATGCTCTTATTTTACACATCTTAGCTGGGTGGTGTAATTGAGTTGGCATATTGTCCAAACTGTTACCAAATGCTCACTCAAGCTTATTATATTATTTACATTATGATCAAGAGACCTTATTTTTTATTTGGGCTGGCAAATCAGATGGTTTTGTAACCATTATGCTCCATCTGGTCTTTTTCCTACCAAGTATAGTCTAGTGTGCATGTAATCTGTGCAAGTTATGGTCCTACATCCTCTTTTCCTTTTATCTTTCCATACTTTTTAGTTCTTGGACGCCTTATGTAGATCTCTTTACGACTTGTTAAGAAGTTTGATTGGCTTCTGCATAGATATAGCTGATCAACTAGGCAAATTCCTACATGCACTTTCTCCTTTTGTGATTGTGATCAACCAGGCAGCTTTTGGGGATTGTGATCAGAGTATCATAGGATTAAAATATTCCCTCTTTATGTGATTATTTATTATAGTTATGATCAGAAAACATCCATGGTTAGACTAGCTGCATTCATAAAAAGAATCTTAGAACTAAAGTTGAGATAGAACTAAGAAATTTGAGATTAAAAGCTTCTATTTGGATATAATTACTTTTCATAATGGTATTGTTTGGATTTTAGATAGTGTTCTGTGCACTCTGATACCGTATGAAGCAATTGGTGATGAAATCATGTTTCTACATTTTTTGTAGCAGGCTATCTAATTTTACTTTTTCTGTAATACAGGATTGCAAGCCTTTCTTCGGCACTCCTGGTGGTGGGGAGACTGAAGCATTAGACAGATTGAAGAAGTTTGCTGCTGAATGGCAAGCACAACCAAACAAAGCAAGGACTTCCACCACAGATAACATATATGGTGCTACTTTCTCGTGCAAAATCTCACCATGGCTATCAACAGGATGCATATCTCCTCGCTTTATGTTTGAGGAGTTGAAGAATACTACTTGGTAATATTATATTAGACAAAATATGTGTCTCTTTGCTATCATAGGTTAAGCAGACAAATTAAAGAATAAAGACGTAGATTTTTGTTACAGGAATGTTTCTGCTGCTTCATCATCGAATTTTAGTCGTGATTCAGCAGATGTAGGTGCGAACTGGTTGATGTTTGAATTATTATGGAGGGATTTCTTCAGGTAGCGCACAGCTGAAAACTTCCTTTCATTTACACTTAAGCTTGATCGTCCCAACTATTTGAAATTGGTTATACAAATTTTATTTCTTTATCGAGCACTATGCAAGTCTAAATCATTAGTGATATTATAATCATTTAAATCATCTTTAGTTATATTAAATAATGATTTTGTTTGGTCTCCTCTACCCTTTGTGCTAGTCATTATAATCAATTCAACTATAGAATCTATCCGCCTTTGAACATGCCATATCTGTATCAGGTGTATTAGCATATTTTGTTTCTGTTTAATAATTGATTTGCTTTCATTTTGTTTTTAATTCTTATAATTGATTTATTATCTTTGTTAAACATGGTGATACAAAATTTTCTTCAAGCTTACTGATTTGTTTAGTTGGGTGGTGTAAGAACAGGATAGAGGAGGGGAAAATTGGTTATCCATGTGTTTCTTTTATTCCATTACCTTCTCCCTCCTTATCTCCTATTTATTCCTCCAAGCGTGATATTCTACCTTACCAAGCATTAAAGCCTGTATCATTTTGTTTCTGGTTTCAAATTGTATAAACATGCTACTCATAAATGACTCAAAGTAGCAATATTTTAGAAATCTGGAGACAGGTATCTTTGTCTTTTGAACTCTGAAATGCATCTAATATCCTGTTGAAAGTTATCTTGTCGGAATGAAACACTGTTTGAATTCATTGCCAGGTTCAGCACCATGAAGTGCAGCTCTGCAAATAAAATGGTGGAAGCTGTGCCCAATAGTACTAGCACTGTTGCTCTAGCATAACTCTGCTTGCCATCTGAAATTCAAATGAAACCTTGACCGAATGGTCTTTGAGACACCAAGTTCTCCATTAGTTTCCCACAATTGTTATTTGTGCCCTTGTATTGTCTCAGATATCGATTTTTAACTTTTCAGGCACACAAATTTTCTGTGCCCCCTTCATAATAAGCAGCTGTATCGGCTTCTGTAGATTGAAATCAATATTTTTATGTCAATTATGCATCTGAGAGTTTGAATTGTTTCAGCTCTAGGTTAAAATTCTAGTCTTGTTAAGGTTGATTTGTAATTTCAACGGTGTCGCATGCAATAATTAGTTTTGCACCAGAAATTTCACTATGTTGAGATGCTTGACAATCGGAGCTGTAAGAAACAGATTGGCCTTGTTCATGCATGATCCATCTCACATTGTCATTTTGATGAAGTCCATGTTCTTTCCTTTATCTACATTATTGTTTTGACTTTTTTTTTAAAATCTGTTTATGTTTTTTTCGTTTGTAGTAAAGAGTCTTGCCCTTAGGCTGCTTGCTAGAAAATAATTTATTAAAAAAACTTCTTTAAAAATATTTTTATTATTTAAATAATATTATATTATATTATATTATATTTTATATAATTGATGCATTAAAAACAAATGTGTTTTTTTTTCAGTTTTAAAAATCTTATATGTTCTGCTAAATCAAAATACTAGTTCATATTTATTAACTTTGAATCTAACTCATTCAACCTTATTAGATCGTGCAACTTATTCTGCCCACTAAGTTGTCTCCTTGTCAACTTAGAGTGACTAATTTGTTTAGACCTAATTAGATCGTGCAACATCTCCTTACCGATTCGCTCGATCCATCTAATTCGGCCCACTTTACTCATATGCCCACCCGATTTCATTGTCTTACCTAAGTTGACCAACTTGCCTAAACAAATTGATATGTTCCAACATAAAGAGACTTACATATAACTCCGGATAAAATACTACTAGATTAGATATTTAAAATAAAATACTACTAGATATTTAAAATTTGAGACTCAAATATAATATATTATTAGATTTTTTTTTAAAAAAATAGATAATGGATTCAAAAACATTGGCGGTTAAGATGCGTCTACACGTGTATTTTTATAATTTATTTAGATGATCGATAATTTTTTTTATAAGATTAAATTGATTAATTGAATCAAAAATTTTAATACGTAGTGTCAATTTAAAAATAAAATAAAATAAAAATAATATTGGCGCGTATATATATATATCATGCTGGAGCATGATATTCTCCGTTGCACTGACGGATTGCTTAAAGTGTTCTCATCAAGGCGGTTACCATCACACTGCACTCAGGTGGAGCATTATTGATTCGGCTGTTAATTATTAAGCCCAAGTCACGATTTTAAGAGATTTTCTTTAAAAAAATCTCTCCAATTGGTTAATTTGTTTCACCAATGTACGAGTTCAATAAGGATATCGAAACATATTAACTCGATTATCGCTGAAATTTTGGAGTCCTCCTATGTGAGATGAAAAGTCCCAACAACAAATTAACTTCATCTCAAGTCTGAGTTATATTCAAAGTTTAATTATCTCGATGAAGAGTAATAATTAAGGCCTGGTTATATTTCCAACGCGTGAAGTATGCTTCTACTTGCTCTGTCCATATCGCCTACTCCATGAGTGTAGTGGATATCGATCACTCAGACCTTTACACGCCCGAATGGCAATAAGAATGATTCAGAAAGCAGCGTGCATGAATCAGTCGTTGCCTATAAATTCCAACCAAACGGGACGCAAATTCATCAACAAGCAAGCAACCTCGATCGCCACCACAACTCAAATGGCTCTCAAGAATGTTGCACTCGTAGCGGCGCTACTGATGGCTGCAGCCGTTGCGCCGCCAGCGGCTTCCCAACTGATCAACGACAACGTCATCATCACCGGCAGGGTGCCATGCAGCTCCGTCGCCATTAATATCACCCTAACAACGCCAGTTTTTGCAAGTAAATCTTTAATTTATTCCCTCACTTCGATTTTTTCCCAGATCACAAAATCGTCTCTCTCTATATAATATATCTAATAAATTTTTTTGGCCGGAGCCGCAGATGCCACCGTGGTGCTGGTATGCGGGCAAGATATGGTCGTCAGCACAGTCAGCAACAGAAACGGAGCGTTTTCTTTCCTGAGAGACGCCAATATAACGACGAAGCTCTTGGACAGATGCAAGATCGTCGTTCCCACGCCACTCTCCGCTTGTAATCCGTTGCTGCAATCCAACGGGACCCTCCAAGCAACCTTGCAACTGTACTTCAACCTGAGGTTGGGTGGAATTACTGGTGAGGTCACCAATCTTGTCGCCTCGAATTTCCAGTCGGTGCCGTGAGATCCAAAAACGATCTTAGAAACGACGCCTATCTATCTATCTACAGTAGAATAATTATGCATGCGCAATGTGTGCATCTACGTTTCCAAGCATATATGTTGGAACGTCTAAGTACTTATCACCTCATGTACTTCTTCTACCATATAAATTATAAGTACCACTACAGCTGCCCCCGCTATGATGCCATAATAAATAATCGGATGAACTCTTTAAATAAGAAGATTCGAATTTCATCCTATAATTATAATTAGATTACTCATCTTTAAAATTAATCAGATACAATTTTTTTTTAAAAAAAACTCTCTAAAGCTTAATTATTTGGCTTTGAGTACAACTTAATTGAATTTTTATTCAAATATCCTATTTTCCTTAACATGGAGCGAAGTTTATTTTAAAAGCAGTATATTATATTACATTAAAAAATTTTAATATAAAATTTTAACAATATATATATATTATGAAAAATTAATTGGAAAAAAAAATTCTTTTCACTCCTAATCATTTGACGATCGATTATAAAATTGACCTTAAAATTTATCTCTCCTCACATAATCTGAAGACGGACTATGAAAAATATCTGAGACGAGCATAATCACCTTTTTTGCTATAATAAAAAATTACTTAAAGATAACTCAATACTAAATATATATGAATTAAGAACATCCGTATTGATTTAAACGTTAATATATATTATCTATTTAAATAACATGTCATGTATTTATTATATTAACATTTTTTTTATTAACACACATTCATATTCATTTCAATACATTTATTATTTGTGAGTTTCATTATCTATTATTTATCTTTATTTATTTTATTTCTATTTTTTTTTTTATAAAATCTGCTCATTACGACGTTCAAAGAAATGAATACTATTAATGTGATTAATGTGAGGATATTATAATACCAATCCATCTAAAATTATAACACCATTTAAATATTATAATATTTATATATTAACATCAATATCCTAATCGGAAGTTCGGAACAGTAAAGATTTGAATTAATAATAATAAAAAAAAGCTAATTCAGTGCTAAAGAATTTTGGTTTGGTTTAGAATTAATAAAATGCTTATGCTTTAAATTTTTATTAATGTTAAAAAAGGGCTAAGCATTTTAATGTTAACTTTATCTTTCTAATGAAGAGAACGAAAGTATTTTTTTTATTGTAAAAATATTAAAGGTGTTTAACACTAATAAGTTTTTAAGAGTATTTTATTATTATTTTTTAAAAACAATATTAGTAAAAAAATGTAATTTTGAATTTATTTATTTTGGAAAATGGCTCTGACATCGAAGCAGCCGCTCATCGATCCTCCTGCT
>JBBUKS010000044.1:919887-938212 GCA_038050645.1 Hedychium gardnerianum
GTGATGTCGATAGCAGTGCAAGTACTCATGGAAGTGATGACAGTGGTGATGCATCTGGTGGTTGTAACACTTATGTTTCCTCTACTCCAACACCGGAGCCTTGGACATGTGAGAAAGATTACACACATTCAACCCAAGATGATGATCATGGAGCTAGAATTATTCGGTATCAACGTCGATCTAAGGGTGACAAACAAAAGGAAGCTCATAATTATCAAGATATCCGGGAGAGTTTAGCTGAGATTGATTCTGATCGAAGTTCATCATACTCTCAACCTTCTTATTATAACTCTGATGCATCATATGGTGATCCAACATATCAGAGCTCAGGGACGTATGTTTATCCTTATCCTGTGCCTATACCAGTTCCAATTCCAGTGGTGCCAGTTCAAATTCAACTTCCAGTGGTCAATCGAGACATGCTGATGGACATGTGGAGAAATCAATATCAATATTGCATGTCATGGGATGAATATTTAATATGGGTATTGGAAAACTATGGAGTTGATTTAACCAGAATGTTGCAAGAACCGATGCTTCCATCTGATTCACGTCACTCATTTTGGTATTAGTAAGGTAATGTATTATGATGTATCAATTTTAATTCGAAATATTGATATATCAATTTTCTTTAATTTACTTGTTTTTGCCTAACATTTATATTTAAAATTTAAAACTACCGAAATTGAATCGGCACAGCACAGCACGATACGATACCGAAACTGTATCATTTCGATCCAGGACCGAAACTCCGGCACGGCTCGAAATTTTAAACCATGGTCATAGGTCCTAGAGTCAATTGTCCTTGCTAAGTCAATAGAAAATTCTTAAATGTTAATTGCAAGAATAAATGCTATTTACCTGCTTCTAGTCGTCCGACCAACCTACTGGTCCTAACAAAGGGTAGCAAAGTAAGAACACCCTCAAACACAAAGCAATTGATTGGAGAAAAATTTTCAATTCCATAGCTTCAAGGGAATTGTGGTTCATGAAAGAGGAAGATGACTTTCTATTTCCGACTCGTTGTCAACATGAAAATAACTATAGAAGAAAGGTATTTTTTTCCTTTAGACAATGATGGATAAGTGTTGCGTCTAGGTTAACAAAGAAGCAAAGGAAAAAAGCTAGTCTTGGATAGAAAAGAAAATTTGTCACTTGAGAATGCACGTTTTGTGCAAGAGCAAGAGATACACAAAATCAGAATTACGCAAGTGCTAAAGAATTATGGGTGAAAGTGCCAACAATGCATGAAGGAACCTTAAAAGTCAAGCTTGGAAGGAAAGACTACTACGAAATCAATTGAGCACCTTCACAATGCAAGAAAGAGAACAGGTAGCTCAAATGCATGCAAGATACAAAGAGCTTGTACATGAATTTATTAGCATTGAAGATGAAATTTCAAATGGGGATTCACAACACACTCAATGCATTCCCACGGACAATATATTGCACATTGATGGTGGATGGTTTCTACTTATCAAAAACCTCAATGTAAGTACTATTGATTAATTATTTTCACAACACGCTCAACTAAAAAGGAGCTGCTCGGGGAGGCTTCAATGCTAATGATTCTTAGAATGGTTAAATATACTTTCTCCTTTCTAATCTTTTTACAATCCTTTTCTTGTAAGAGGTTCTTCACCTTTGATATTTGGCAAGGAGAAAGCTAGTGGTACTTTCTGGGAGTGATCACTAACGAAACATAGACTATGGATTAGGAGTATGGACCGCTACTGAACCACGTAATGTGTCAGCAATTATGTACCTTTGATGTTATTCACCCTCTCTAGCATGTCCAACATCTACTCAATCCTGTCCTAACAATTAAGACAATGTGTTAAACCTATATGTTGTGTTAAGTAGGTGTAGATTGAATGTTACTTAATGGTGTATAAAGTCTTAGTCTGTCAAGGTTTGCTAGACACTTTGTAGTTGAGAAATTCAATAGGTGTAAGCACGGATGAAGTTTAACAAGTGTTAGCCAAAGAAAGTCCAATAGGAATTGGCAGACATTGAAATCTTGGTGGATGAAGGTGGGCATAATGTTGGGTGAGTGAAAGTCCTAGTGAGTCACAGTTCACCTAAGGCTAGGCATGTGGAAGTCCTAGCAGGGTCCTAGCAGGTTAAGATGGACTTAATGCTTGGTAAGTGAAAGTTTTGATGGATTAAGGTTGATTTAAGCCTCTTGGCAAGGGGAAGTCTTAATAGGTCATGGTTGCTGCTACTAGGCCTAGAGGAAGTTCTAGAGATAGGTATCTTGGCACGAAAAGTCCTAGAGGCAAGGTGTCTTGGCAAGATGAGTAAGCCCTAGATGTGTCACTTCTTGTCAGGAAAGTTTGTGTTAGATGAGAGTGTATGAATAACTTATCGTTTGGGTCTTAGGTAGACTTGACTAAGAAATGACTCAGCCTTAGAGTTGATTAGAATTGATCTAGTCTACTAAAGGTTGGATTAGAAAGTTGACTCAAGCTACTTCGCCAACAAATAAAATGTTTTTATTTATAGGTTAGTCGACTAAATAGTCAACTAAGGCAAGATTAGTTAATTGGTAGTTATTTAAGAAGTTAAAAGAAGACCATTGATCTAACAAAGATTTGTAGAAGCTGCCAGATGGTCTACTAAGTTACACTAGCTCTGACTCCTCAAGTATCGGTTGAGAAGTCAAGTTGACTAGATGCAAGTGTAGCTGACTTAGCTATCTATTAATACACAGAAGGTTGAAGCAGTCGTCACGACATCATTCGATTGGGGTAAATTGGTAATCGACTGATTAGGCGGAAAATAACATGTAGTTGTTCAAAACAAGAAGGCAGACAAGAGGAGATTTTGACAATATTCTTAAATAATTGAATACAATGCAAAGCAAGTAACAAGTGAAAGTAAGCCAAAAGAAGAGCTCCAATCTTATGATTATTCTTATTGTAATTCATTGCATTATCTTACTTTGTATTTTCTTTTTCTTGTTCACATAGGAGATTGTAAGAGGTTTCTCCATCTTCATATGACATTCGAGAAAGTGAAAAAATAGAGAGATTTTAGGAGTGACTTATCGACGAATCATACATTGCGAAGTAGAAACTAGAGATTCTGAATCACATAAAAGACTAAGTGTTAGCATTGTTCCATGTTTGTGTTTTGTTTGATATTCCACTGCATACTAATATAATTATAGACATAAACAAGCGAATAAAAGCGATCGATCAAATAAGTAGAAGCTAAAGACTTAAAATAATGAGTAAACAAGAGAGCTCAAGAGATCAGAACGACAAAGATATGCAGTAAGTAGTAAGTGTTAGCCTTCAAGTGATCCCCTTAGTCCTTTTATAGGCTTTATTCATCTTCAACTTCACTTATTATCTTGTGGTTCTATATCAGGTCCTCCTTAGTCGATTACTTCCACTATTAATCGATTTATTGTACCCCATGGATCACTAGATCATTACAGCTTAACTTGTCCATTAACGACTATATCACTATCAATTAACCAACTCCAGATTGGTTGGTCAATTGTCCAGTTGATTCAACCATGAACTTAAAATTTCTGCTCGTTGGCTAATCAACTTGAGTTGTTTACTTGGTCCACTCAATCATTGGTCTATTGAATACTAACTTTAATCAGCTAGATCGTCAACTATTACCATCCTAATGGTCGAGTCTTTGCCCTATCCCAACTACAAGTATGTTAACTCGTCAGGTTACTCTCAAATCACTTAAGAGGTACCTTTCAGCTTGTCTTTACCACGAGGTCATCTTCCGTCACCCATTAGGTTGCTCATCCCTTGCATAAAGTGAGCTTGGCTTCACGTGTCATCCTTTATAGTTCACCTACGTAGTTCGTCTCCTCCGGCTCAACTACACCTCAATACTGTCCTAAAATTGATATCTTATAGACCTCAAACTATCAAATCATCATCAATGTTTGCCACACCAAGTCGTCTCCATATCTATTTCAACCAAGTCCAACACGACTTCATACACATCAAATACATAAATAATCCTAACTTAAACTCTTTAGCCAAATATCAAAATCCATGATTCCGATCACTAAGGGCACAATTACACAAATAGTCTCCCCATCTTTTTGGGTAGTCGATTGCTTGCTATCAGTAGATTGGTAAGTGTGTAACAGTCGACTGATGTTCAGTTTCAGGCAAGTATTCATCACATATTCGAAGTTTCAAATCTTGTTCAACGGTCAATTAATCATCAAATATAGTATGCAGTCGACTAATATATTGCAAGTTTGAAGCACCCCTACTCATTTGAAGATCCTATAAATGTTGCATCAGCCTTCGTTTTGAAGCAGAGAACTCTGAGAAGAACACCTCTCCTCCTGTGATTCATGCAACAAGGAGGGTTTTTTTCTAAGAGATTTTTCTTCTCTTTGCTACTGTTCTTCTCAAAATCTATAAAAGATTTCTGTTGTAAGAGGGTTTTCTACCTCCGAAAGGTGTCTGATAAAGAGAAAATTAATGGTGGTATCGCTAAGAGACTATGAACCAAGTAAATCATGGTGTCGTAATTGTGTGATCTGATTGTGTTATTATTATTTCCGTTGTGCACTCGAAGAAATTTAAGCACGCGATCAACGAAAAACAGAGGTAAGATGAACCACATGGGTAGGTAAGAGTCTCACACGTGTGTAGGCTAGTGGGTGGAATTACATGTTTCTTGAAGATTGATGGAAATAGCAAGGTAGAAAAGAATCTAATTAAATTTCATAGTGAAAAGTGCAACGAATCATTATAAAACTAACCAAGATATCTCTGGGAAATTATAGAATTGAAGAAACATGAATCATAGGTTATTGGATGCCCCAACTAATAAAATAATTTATTTTCTACCAGCAACATTTTGCTTGTAGAGAAAATTGTGAGAAAACTCTATCAATTTAAGTAATATGATTGGTTGTATGGCTTGCCTCAGTCATATGTTAATTATCTGAAGACTTGCACGTGTCAGATAGATGGTTAAAAACAAAATGAGACCCTTTTAATCATAAGCTACTATGCATAACCTTGAAGCTCAATTAATTATAGTTAATTGAAATTCACAACAAATATTTCAGAATGATCCATATGATATTTCAAATATAAAATTAGAGAAAAAAAGTCATGGAATTGCATAACTTAAATTCATAGACCTTGGCAACATCGAGGAAGCCCTTACAAGTGTCTTCAAAATTCACCTGCAGGACAAGCACAATTTTCAAAACAATATATATACCAACTAGTTAGTTTTAATGCAATTACATGAAATGGTCATCAGATCATACAAAAACAATATAAATAATTATTTCAGTGGAGTAAATAAAATTTACTCATGCTAACCTGTTCAGCATAGTTCTGTGGAAGAGCTTCAATTATGCTATTACTGAGTTCCATTGAAAGTTCATGGCATCGCAGGTTGTTGTTGATCTGCAAATGACCAAAACCTAGGATATGTCAGTTCTACTGACAATTAAGAAGAAAGATAAGATATATAAGCAACACAAACCATGGCACATATGGGTTCCAAACCAATCTCAGAAGCTGGTTCTTCAAGCCTCTGCCTTTCTGCTGCTTGAAAATCAAGCATAACCTAATCATAAAGAAATAATAAAAGAAGATAAAATCAGCTACAGAAGTAATATAAGAAAAAATAAAGAGCATGGTGATGAAAGGAGTAAATCAAAAGAACTTGGAGAAACAGTCAAAACCTTCATGAGGACAAACTGAATAAAATTCTATCTCACATCTAATTTAACATTATAATAATGCGCTCATATTTCATAATAGGCCCATGAGAACTATTTGTCTTATTGTCCTAGCTCTTATTTCAGTCAAGGCAATTGTAAAACCTTCTTATTAATTGTAATAAAATATACATAAAAATGAACATTGGCTAATTTTCCCTCATAAACTAAATTATTCCTTTCTATCCCGTATATATTCTGCTTTCCATGCTTCCAAAATAAGCTATATGTAATATTGTTTATTTTCACACAAGTTTTCACCTACAATTATACTGTGACATTTAATTAGGGTGAGATTATCTAGATTTTTTTTCCTGATTTTCCTATTTCCTTTAAAATAAAAAATTAAATGCATTAAAAAAAAGTGTTTTCCTAAATTATTTCTAGAGAAAATAGTGTCGAAGAACAAAAAAATCTTAGAGAAATCAAAAAACAATGATTATCATATTTCATTAGTGAAACAATTGATGATTCAATTGCAGTGAAGGCATGTTCAAGAGATATGTTCAAAAGACAAGAAGCTCTAGCATGGCTAGAGATTTTGAACCTTAATCCATTATACCATATAACTAAATATTAAATGAAAATCTAGCATATAATCCGTAACACCCTATAACTAATCATAACTCTAATTGTTATCAACAATTCTAACAGTAAATGCTAAAACAACAATTTAGTTAGAAGCTTAAGTTGGTTAATTTAATATTTTAAAACAATTCACTCTTTTGTTTCCTTACATGATATATAGAATTTTCTATTTACTCTGAGTATACATAGATACATACATACATACATACATAAATTTGTATATATATATATATATAGTATTAAACATAGTATGACTTCTTTATGTATTAATACAAATATGGGATATAAATCGAAATACGACCAATCTAATGATTATAACTATTCTATTTACTCAGAGCATACATAGATAGATACATACATAGATAAATTTATATATGCACACATAGTATTAAACAAAGTATGACTTCTTTATGTATTAATACAAATATGGGATATAAATCGAAATACGACCAATCTAATGATTAAAACTACTTGCCTGAATAATTGCAAGTGCTGTACGGTACAACATGATATCAGTGCTATTTTCACGAACAACCTGCACTTGTTCCCCCAAGATTCTAAATAAATCAACAGCAGCAGGTGTATACAATCGACCGTCTTCTGTTTTCTTTGGCGGTTGTACCTTATCTGCCTCAAGAATATTTGTGTACCATTTCTATAGAAGAAAAATCATTACCAAATTTCTCCCAAGAATAGTATTCACCCAATAAGCAGAAAAGTGCACCTTTGTTGTTTGCTGTGTCCTTTCAATGTATGCATTCATTAGTGGATCCATTGCACCACTTTCGGAGCATACTTGAGAAAGGGATTCATCGACACCAAGGCCAATCAGATTATCTTGATACTCAACAACCCACCCAGTTACCTGCAAGAAGGCAATTCATATAGACATTTAATCAATTATATATGAAACTGAAGGAACCACAAACATTCGGCAACAGAACCACCTATACATTAGAAGTAGATTTAATCTCATCAAGCTTTGTTACCTTCAATATCTCCAAATTTGTCAATGTATTTGCTCTGTCACTAAGCAATCTAAGCATTTGAATAAATCTTTCAGTGTAAAGATTGACCATGAGTTGGAATATTTCATATCTGGAAAGAAAAAAATGATATATCAAGATAGTAGGTTAGAAATTAAATCAACTGAAGACAGTGATGAATAAAATTAATAACCAATGGATATGGCTAATAGATTTGAAGGAAAAGAGGGATGGTATAATGGAAAAAATATATATTAATAGTGTTATTCCCTAAAGCATGTTTGGGCAGGATGGAATGGGAAAAAAATTTCCATCAAAATGTGATCCGATTCAGTTCTTCTGTAATTCCATTTTAACGATTGGATGTGACAATTTAAAGGGAAATATTCATTCAAAGGACTGACAATTTTCATTCTACATATTCCAAAGTTTAAAAGAGGAAAATATCCATTCCACCTCTACTAAATAAAATATTATGAAGCATATATACAATATTACATATCATTTTAAATATAAAATAAAAATATACAAGATGGTAGACTTCATAAAGCCTAGAGGTTTCAGACAAGCCAAGTCATGGGTGACCTAGCACATGACATGGTTTGGGTAAATATGCTAGGATGGCCCAACCCCAACCAGGTCATTTGGCATAGACCCTGCATGGCATAGGGTCTAGGTCGAGTTGTGCTCAGTCCACAGCCTTTTTACAACTCAATTAAGTTTTTAGTAATATTTTAATAAAAAAAATATTATTAACTGTCAATATAAAATATATTCTTACTTTTTATGATAATATTTTTTGTGATTCAAATACCAAAACTGGGTATTTTACGTAGAAATAATATTCTTACTTTTTTATGATCTACGATACATGAGAGATAATATGGGAATTACAAATCATGGGACTGTAAAAACAATTTATTCTGAAATACAAAGTGAAAGTAAATCATTTTTTTTAATTCTAAAAAAAAGTACATATTTTACTTGGTATCAATGGAGTAGATGCACAACTTTCTTTAAATACAAGAAGGCAAGTAGGCAAATTAGTCTAAGTGTAGAGAAAAAAATGAATTAAAAACATTCTCTAAAGATACTTATTTTCCTAGAGAGGTAGATAAGATATCTAGGCATAGAGGTATTTTTATACCATCGGAAGCAGTAAAAACTCTAAACAACAAAAAAAATGAAAATATAGATCTATGTCCAATGGATCACACCCATGAAGAAAAAATATTTCATTCTTATTCACATATGAAACAATTGATGGCATAAATTTAGTAACATTTTTTCCTAAAGATCTCTTGCAGGAAAGGGATAATGTCTATCTTAGAGTTGTGAATTATATCTTTTATGTAATGGCAAGTCAATTAAAGAAATTTCTCACACAAGTATTCAATTAGTTCGCACTTGTTTAATATTAGATTGGGATCTAGAAAAGAATAATTATCTAAAAGAAATTTGTGCTTCCTTTATTGAGGTAAAGGGAAATGATATCATTTGAAATTTCATGAAAATTGAGATAGAAAAGTCCAACATTTCATATATCTAAGAAAGATATGATAGGAAAAAGTGAGTATTGATTTCTGATAATGGATGAGATAGTACAAATATCAATCCTTTTTACTACAATGTTATGATTCAATTACTTACACAACATCAAGGTACTATAGGTGCATTGTAAAATCAAAATAAGAATGTCAATCCTTGATAATTTTGTCATCATCCAATTTTTCTTGAATTGATTCATTCAATGGGTTAAATATAACATGACACAAGAATTAAATCTGATAATCCCAAATAAGGATTTGTTGTGTCGCATGGAACTATTGCCCCTAAAATGATAAATTTATATTCACTTTGCCATTATATACTATATAGTCAAATCCTGTTAAAGAAATATTTGGTACTTGGCAATTTTCTGGTACTTCAAGTACATAAATCCCTTTTAATAGATAAAAATAGGAGGATTTATAATCCTGATCCATGCTGGTATTTTTTCCATCACAATTATTGAGAAGAACCATCTACATTGATTAGTCTTGGACAATTTTTTTTTTTTTTTTTTGTGAATAAGAGGTCTAAATATAAATGAAAAGACATCAATTCAAATCTGATAACGTTGAATTGAGAGATCAAGTAATCTCATTATTTCTTAAATTCACAGATCAAATTCAATTGAATTCAATGGAATCTTCACTCATTTTTTCCTATAAAAAAAGCTTTATAAACTTTTAGGCCTCTAAATTTAGAGTATCCTACCTTCACGTGGTTGGCAGATTCATGATTAAAGGTGCACTATTACTTGTAGTAGTAGTATCTTTATCTCGTATTAACAATCGAAAGATGGTAAACAAAAACCAAGCCTTTATCCCACTAAGTGGGGTCGGCTCTATGGATTCTTCTACGTCAATGGGCTCGATCCCCAACTATATCCTCATCTATATTTAAATAAATTTTATTCTATTTTAACATTGTTAACTAAGTCTTTTGTAGTCTCCCTCTTCCTCAATTAATATGCATATCTGTCCTGGGACTTCTTGTCCCTATGAATTCCACTGAGGTTGAGAAATAAGGCGTTAGAAAAATCTCTTTGATCTTCCAATCTCAATAGGTTTCACTTATCTATTTTCCAAAGGGGAAAAAAAATTCTCCAAGAGTTATTTCATGGATCCCCCAGAAAGTACTTGGGTTCTCCTAATAAATCAAGTGTATCAAGCCTGCCCTAACCACAGTCCAAGGTGTGGAGGTGGGGGAAGTGGATTAAAAAAAAATTCTAGTTGTAAGATATCTAATCAAATTGAATCTGCAAGAACCATGACCATGATTGAGAATTGTTTAATTGCTTTTCTTCGAGGAAAAAGAGAAATATAATCAACAAGACAACTATTTATAAGCTTAAGAAAAGACTTAATTTCTTATCTCATATTTGCTTTTCATAAAAAAGAACAAGTTCAAGTAGAGGGTTTCTTCAAACAAAAAGGGGTGAAATATATTTTTATTTTAAATAAGTAAAAATTGATTTAATAATTAAACACTAAAAATCTAACTAGCCAAGGAAAGATCGGCATAGTTATCTCTGGGATATAGCTACAAACAGGTCAAGGTTTTGGCATTTTGTGTTGGTACAAGCACGACATAATAAATCATGTTCGGCTCAAGGCGGCATAAACCTCTAGCGGGCCTAATAGGTTGGAGATGTGCGATCGTGGCCTATTGACACAACTAGAGAAGCTATGCAGATTGGACAAACTAGACCACTTGGGCAAATTGATCAAGTTATGCGAGTTACTGAACCGAGTGAGTTAGATAAGCAAGACGAGTTGCACAAACAAAGGGGCTTGGTAGACAAAGTGAACTGCTGTAAGGTTGGAGTAGTCAGATAGCTAGATAGGTTAACTAGACAGGCAGAATAAACAAGTCAAAGGGTTGAGCAAGTTGAACGAACTAAAAGGCTGAGGCATGTCATGCAAGCTAAGTGTTGGATTGGTTACCCAAATCAAAAGCACGATGTGGCCAAATGAGCTGAATCAACTTGTTGTGTGGAATGTGCAAAGTCGACTAACCAAGCAAGAGGGACTTAGGCAAGCTAAAGGAGTTAGATGAACCAAGCATGCTTGAGAGACTGTGGCTAGAGAGACCTAATGAGCTAAGCATGTAGGATGAACTAACCATTGATAAAGACTCCTTTCCCTATATATTTTCAAAATTAGATCCTAAAAACTCCCTTCAAATTGATTTTAAAGAAAATGTAAACCCCTTATTGCAAATAGCTTCAATTTTAAAACTTCTCTAAGACTTGCTTAGAAAGTAAAAATGAGGTTTATTCTCCTTGGATAGTGCATTGATAAAGTAGAAAAAATCAAGATTTACATATGTTTCATTCTCTTATGAAATAAAGAATCAGGATTAAAGAACAAAATGCATGTTAACTTAATTTTCACATGAAGCTCAATAAACACAGTAAGAGTATCACAAACTTAGTCATCAACTATTTAAGCTAGATAAGCTCATATGTAAATCAAGCCATAGACATTTTATTTCTACACTCAACCTAGCTACTATAATTTACTCTCTTCCAACATATCAAATTACTTCCAAATAAGACACAATAGCCCAAAATAGCTCTCCTACATGTGAGAGCTAGCATAATTTACATCTATATATCGAAAGGAAGAGAGAAGGCTCAAGTGCAAGGTGCTACAATTGACAAGTTGAGGGAAATCTTTAGTTTTATGAGATTTCAAAAACATATATTTATAGATGGGTACTATAGGTAAGAATTGAAATATCGTGTTGAGCTATGTTTTCACCGGTGTTAACCGGAATGACCCGAAATTAATTAAGAGAATAAAAGATGAATGACATGGAAATATAAATTATAAATTATATTGTTGCCCTCTTTGATTATATTTTCATGCGTGTCTCTCCTATCTCCACTTTGTACATTGTGCCCACTCTCCTTTTCCTTTGACCTCCAGATTTGTAGACTTGAGGTGATTTTCGAAGTTTGGTTAATATTATCGATGGTTGCTTGCTTAGCGATAGTTATGAAGATGGTTTCTACAAAGTCCAATCGGTTTATTTTCCTTTACTGCATAATTGGTTACTTATGCATTTTTTTAGTTTGGTATTTTGTCAGCACGAGGTCAGCTTATTAGTCATGTCATGAGTATAGTAGAGTCATTGTTTTAAGACAAACATTTTGTTAACATTCTTCTACATCATTTAATAGTGTTGCATATTCATGGTGGCAAAAGGCGAAACGCTCGCCCCTAGTGCCCCGGCCAATCCATCCCAGGACCAACACGGAGGAGGTAAATCACGAGTGACTACTAGCCCGAACAGACCAGTGCATGAGAGAGGACAGGAACCTGACTACTAGTCAGAATTTGACCGCCAGACCTCATGATGGCAACGCCCCATGCACTAACAAACAACCCATCCCGAGGGGCTATAGTGTTGCATATTCATGATTGTATAGCCAGTTGTACCCTTCTTGAGTATTATTTATGATTTTTGATGTAGGGATTTCAAAGCAGAGAGGTTATCTCTCGTATAGGGATGGAAGTCTCCGAGTCGTGACATATATATACCATCAAATTGTTTCCTATTTAGTTTATACATCATCCTACAAAAGGAATAGCATTAGCATCATCTTTTGCTTACATTTTAATTTATCATATTTTTATGCATTCTATTTATCTCATTATTTTGTTAAATAATCATCATTACTTGTTAAATTGTAATGACCTCACCCTAATTCAGTAGCATATGCCTACATGGCTTGTCCACACTAAATATCACATGATCCAAACCCAAGGAGGCAATCTCCCGAGATGGGTCGGTACATTAGGTTGATCTCTCGAGTTGAGTCTTTATGAGCTCCCAGAGCTCTCCCCTCCAATGTACTCCGAGTTCCCCAACCTCCCAACTCCAAGCACTCTGAGTTCCCCGGCTCAGTCCATGCCCGAGTAGTTATTGACCACTAGCAAAATGTGACCCACCTCCATCATTTATGTAGATAATGACTAGTAACAGTTGAGTGGTTAGTATTAATGGAGGCGGTTATAATTAATAGATTAAATGGGATGAAACGGCTAAACTATTCTTACTTTTGAGGAGGATGTTACCATGTTTTGTCTCTCTGAACCTACATCTATAAAGACCAAAGTATGTTGGTATGCAAATATATGATGGATTTCTGCTAAAGGGCTTTCTCTCTCTTATTCCTATTCTCTATCATGTAATGCAATATACTCTCTTAAGCATTAGAGAGGATTTACACGAATCACTCTAGTGCTCCCTCATATTTGCTCACTTGTGCATGGGTCAAACCAAGCAGTCTGAGTTGGAGCCCGTACACGTAGAACCGAACTAGGTCAAGTTGGACCAAGATGGGATTGGTCGGACCAAGCTGGATTAGGTCAAACTAAGATGGATTAGGTCAAACCGAGATGGATTAGGTCAAATCGAGATGGGTCAGGTCGAATCGAGGGTGAGGTCGGATTATGCCTCCCTCCAAAATATACCTCGACAGCAGCTTTATCGTGCAAGTCAACTCATGCCTCTACTGCAATATATGCACCACCATGTCAAATCGGCATCCATCTCGACATCCACATCAGTAGCAGTAGATTTCTACCACATCATTTTTTTTGTGAGAACGAGTTTAAATAGAGCCAAAACATTGAGATGATGTTTACCAAAAAAACTCATCCCGAAGAGCCTCGAAAGTGGAATTTTTCTAATCTTTGAACTTATTTAAAGCTGTGTTTCTGACAATTTCTTTATTAAATCGACTCAAAATAATTGTTTTATATTGGTATATTTCTTTACTTTCAGCTCCCTCTTTAGCCCTTGCAGCCCCAAGATCGAGTTCTCTTATTATCATTATGACCTTAGAGGCTCACCCAAGTCATAGGATTAAGCTTTATTATCTCCCAACCCCAGAGGGCCGCCCAAATCTGTCTTATTCTCTATCAGACCTCAAAGGTTTGTGTAGGTCTCGAGATCGAGCTTTATTATCTCCCCAACCTCAGAAGTTCACCCAATTCGATCGACTTTCTTATATTCCCTCCCCGACCTCCAAGGCTCGCCTAGGTCGCGGGATCAAGCTTTGATCTCTTCCCAACCTTAACCCTCTGTTTACTCCGAAAGATGGAAAGATATCAACGATGGAAAAAAAAAATCCGTAGGGAGTGGTAAGAGAAAGGAAAGAAAAGAAAAGAAAAGAATTCGAGGGAGACGAAAAGGAAAAAGGAAAGAAAAAAAGGAAAGAGAAGAAAAAAGACAGAAAAAAAATGAGTCGTCGGTCTCGGCCGCACGAGGTCTACCTCGCGCATGCAGGGCCGCAGGCTGCTACCGCGCGAGGTTGTCACCTCGCGAGGGGCCATTGGTCTCTGCCTTGTGTGGCTACAGTTGGCAACCGCGGCAAGTGGTCGTGCGAGGTTGTTGCATCGCGCGAGGCATAGGCCGCGGTCGCGCAAGGTCACAGCCTCGCTAGGGGGCCACAGGCCGCATGAGGTCGCAGCCTCGCACGAGGCTGCGGAACGCACAAGGTCGCAGCCTCACGCGGGGCCGCACAACACACGAGGTCGCAGCCTCGCGCGAGGCGGCCTCGCGCGTTGCCATCGTTCTCGCGGTGAGTCCTGGGCTGCTCGAGGTCGCATCTTCGCACTAGGTCGTCGGCCGCACAAGGTGCAGCATGAGGTCGTAGTCTTGTGGGTTGCGCTAACTACAGTGGAGCTGCATCACCGTGTTTGAACTCTTGTGAGTTGGGTTGGAGAAAAGAGCAAGTTGGAAGGGATATGAGGGAATTGCTTTCCACCTGATTTGGGCAGATAAAAAATTGATCCGTGGATGAATTTTTAATTCCGTCTGCTGCTCATCTGGTAAACAAAAGAAAGGAAAATAACTCATCCTTTTTTACGAAGTGAATAGGGGAAAGTTTTCCACCGTTTTTATTTCCATCTTCCCAAGTAACCAGAGCCTAAGGGTTCGTCTAAGGTCTTGCGATCGATCTTCATTGTCTCCCTATCCTCAAAAGTTCGCCTAGGTAGGTAGCGGGATCGATTTCTCTTATTCTCTCCCAAACCTGAGAGGTTCGCCCAGGTCTTAAGATTGAGCTTTAATATCTCTCTGATTTAAATATTTGCCCAGGTCGCAGGATCAACTTTCTTATATTCTCTCCCTGACCTTAGAGGCTCGCTCAAGTAACCCGATTAAGCTTTATTCTTTCCCTGACCATAGAGGTCTGCCAAGGTATCAGGATTGAACTTTATCGTATCCCTGACCCTAGAGTTTTGCCCAAGTGATTAGCTTCTCTTATTCTCTCTTAGACCTCAAAGATTCGTCTGGGTCTTCAAATTGAGCTTTATTATCTCCAAATAGGTTTGCCCAAGTCGCTGCATTAACTTTCTTATATTCTCTCCCTAACCTCAAAGGTTCCCCCAAGTCACAAGATTGAGTTTTCTTCTCTCCTTAATCTCAAAGGTTCGCTCAAGATCTCGAGATCGAATTTTATTATCTCCCTGACATCAAAGGTTCACCCAAGTCACGCGATCGACTTCTCTTATTCTTTCTGAGATCTTAGAGGTTTGCCCATATCCCGAGATTGACCTTTTTTACCTCCTCGTCCTTAGAAGTCAGCCTAGGTCATAGAATTGGCTTCTCTTATTCCCTTCAAGCCCTAGAGATCCGCCTAAGTCTCGGGATTGAGCTTTATTTTTTCCTTAAACTCAAAGATTCGCCAAGGTCGCAGAATCAAACTTTATTCTCTCTAACTTCATAGGTTCGCTACAGATCTCGATATCAAACTTTATTATCTTCCTAACCTTAGAGACATGCCTAGGTCGTGGAATCTACATCTCTTATTCTCTCGAGACCTCAAAGGTCCATCCAAGTCTTATAATCGAACTTTATCATCCCATGACCTAAAGATCAACCTAGGTCGCACAATCAACTTCTCGTATTCTCTCTCATACCTCAAAGGTCAAGTCATGAGATCAGGCCCACCCAAGTCATGGGATCGAACTTTCCTCTTTAGCTTCAATAGCTCCAAGGTCGAATTATATATATTTTTCTTGCACTCAAGCAAGCTCCCCCCTTATACCCGCGACTTTAAGGTAGACATCTCTACGACAAGTTATTTTAAATTAAGAGTCATTTCAATGTTCATTTCTTATTCAAAGATCACATATTCCACATTGCAAAATTTATTTGAGCACAAAGGCCTCAAGAAGGAGACTCGTCAAAGCCCCTGCACCATGCCAATAACTTGTCCTTAGCTTCCATCTCAGTTGTGGTTCCAAGGATGCCTCTACGTCATTTCTTCTTTCTAGTCCAACTCTTCCATATCAAAGTCACCTTAGCCTTGACTTTTAGTTTAGCCCAGATGTTAGGGGGCCACCTAACTTGAATCAAAATGATACACCCCAACTCCTTGACTCGACTTGAAGGGGAACTAATGACACCCCAAGTAATATCCTCACCCTATGTCAACACGCTATGTTATATGGCTTCTCCATGTTGACATCACATGTTCCAAACCCAAGGGCCAACCTCCCAAGCTAGTCAGTACATCAACATTTATAGGTTGACCTCCTGATCTAAGTTTCTAAGCTCCTCGAGCTCCCTAGTTCGAGTTCCCCGAGCTCCCTCTTCCCTCTGATGCACTCTGAACTCCCTGAGCTCCCTGCTACAAGCACTCTGAGTTCCACAACTTGGCCCACGCAGTTATTGGCCACCTATTGGCATGGCCCACGTTAACCATTTGTGTAGATAAAGATACATAATAGTCAAGCGGTTAATATTAATAAAGGTGGCTATGATTAACTGGATTAATTATTAAATTGGCTAAATTATCCCTACTTCCCAGAGGAGAGGACGGGACCATAATCAAAGACTCTCTCTCTCTCTTGTTTCTATTCTTTATCATTCAATACACTTTACTAACTTGAGCATCAAAGGGCCTTTACTGAATCAATCCAATGCCCCTTGACACTTGCTCACTCATGCATGCCAAGTAATTCAAGTCGGAGCCCATTGTGATCGAGTTGGGTCATGTCATAGCTCGACGTCGGACCAAACTGGATCAGGTCCAACCGAGCTAGGTCAGGTCGGACTATGCCTCCCCAAGCATCTGCCTTGATGGCAGACCTTATCGCACAGATCTCCACAATATCTACACCATCATCTTTAAGATCGGCATCCGTCTTGAAATCCACTTCAGTAGTAGCAAATTTTCACCGTATCATTTGACAAAAAAAAAAAAAGACATTGCCATCATCTTTTACTTGCATTTTAATTTGTTTATCATATTTTTGATGCATTCTATTTATTAAATTGTTTTATTTTATAATAATCATTACTTGTCAATCCTTTGTATCGACATAATATTACCAAATATATGTGTTAAATACGGTAAAATAAAATAATTAAAATATGTGCGTTGACCGGAGAATAAGCTTAAAAGAATTTTTTTGAAATTTTAGAAATTTTCTGGGATTTAATTGGAGTTATTTGGAGGAATTTACGGGGATATAAATAACAGGCTTTTGGAGGGCCTGTTTAGAATATCAATTAATTGAGGAGTTAATAAAGAGTTAACTTAGGTTTTGATTAAGATAACCCTAAGTTTTCCTTTCTCCTTTTTATTCACGCATCCACGCAATTTCGGCCGATCCTCCTCCCCGAACCCGAGCCCCTCCAAAACCCTCCGTGAAAACCACCTCTGCCAAACTCCACGAAAACCCTCCTCCGCCAAAATCCTCCTCCGCGCCGTGACCTAGCCTCCTCCGCCAAAAACCCTCCTCGCGGCGCGACCTAGCCTCCTCCGCGAAAACCCACCTCTGCCAAATTCCACGAAAACCCTCCTCCGCGAAAACCACCCTTTGCATCTCGCCGAACCTCTCCACCGAAACCGCAAACCCTAAACTCCCTCTCCGCGAACCTCTCCACAGAACTCCGATAATGGGCTTCCTTAGCATCATCGGTAATTCCTTCGGGTGCTCCGCATCCAGGGAGAGGTTAGTCTCGGCGGCGAGAGATGGGGATCTTCAGGAGGCCAAGGCGCTTTTGGAGTACAATCCTCGGCTCGCCCGGTACTCGACGTTTGGCGTTCGGAATTCACCTCTCCATTATTCTGCAGCTCAAGGCCACCATAAGATTGTTTCTCTTTTGATTGAATCTGGAGTCGACATTAACCTAAGGAACATACGCGGACAGAAATCTTTTTCTATTGCGGACTGCTTTGATGCAAGCTTGTCAATATGGTCACTGGGAGGTTGTTCAAACTCTAATGCTTTTCAAACCTAATATTTACAGAACAGATTATGTCAATAGGGGAACAACTCTCCACTTTGTTGCTTTAAATGGTTAAAGAAATGCATTTATGCTTATTTGCAATGTAGATTGATGATTTAGAATTAATTGGAGTGTATTTGGCTTTTAATTAATTGGATGACATGTGATTAGGCTTTAATTAAATCATGCACATAAGGTGTTCGATAGAATGTTT
>JBBUKS010000044.1:954860-973092 GCA_038050645.1 Hedychium gardnerianum
CGACTATTTCGATATTGTCGTCCATATTTTTCTCAAGAATTTTTTTATCCAAATTAAAATAAAAGAACTTATGACCTTTAAGATCTAGGGCACTATGATCATAGTGTGAAACTTTCTCAGTCGAAACCTGCTTATCACAACCTCGACCACGTTCCTCACGATCTTCAAGATCTTGCGCCGCTAGAAGTTGGAATAAATTCGTGACTTGTCTTTGTAAATCTTTGATGAGCTTGTACGATACACTTCGATCCTTGTGCGAGACTTCCTCAGTCGAAACCTGTCTTTCACAGTCACGATTACGACCACAATGATCATCCATAGATCTAAGGCTTTGATACCAATTGGCTTATGGGAGAAATCTTCGGGTGCGATGTTCGAAAAGATGTTGCAGAGAAAGCGTAAGAAGAAGGGAATTCGCCAACGAAGAGAAGTCGCCTCTAGATTTAAACGAAAATAAATCTTATTCAAATCAAAATCAAACTCAATATCCAAACTTAACATCTTTTTACAATAGTACTAACCCTTATTTAAATAGCCTAAGAAATAAAAAAAAAATCGTAACAGAAAAAAATAAAAGAAAACTAATTCTAACAAAAAAAAGGTAAAATCTAAATTAACTTTGAGAAAAAAAAACTAATTCTAAAAAAAAATATAAAATATAAATTAATTTTTAGAAAACAAAAACTAATTCTAAAAAAAATATAAAATCTAAATTAACTTTTAGAAAACAAAAACTAATTCTAAAAAAAATATAAAATCTAAATTAACTTTTAGAAAACAAAACTAATCCTAAAATTTTAAAATAAATAAAAGAAAAGGTTAAAAGACTAAATCTAGAATTTTGACGGCGACTAAAAAGTCGATTCTGCCTCGTCCATACTTTGAATAAAGCGCAACCGCGTCAGGAGACCACAGATTAGTCATCTTCTTTGTTAGTAGTCTCGATCGTTCTTCTTCAAGGCTCAAAAGGGAAGTTGATAGTCTCGTTTTCATCTCGTCACAACTCAAAGGAGAACATAATCATATCAAAGAACATAAATTGATCATGCTGCTGGATATTCCTACATCACACAGTTGGATTCCATTGTTATAATAATTACATTGAATTATCATTGTCTCCCATATATTGCTAACTAGTTGTACCTATAATGATATATCCATATCAAATTAAACTAGTACTTACACTATAAGAGCATTCACAATTTCCTATCTAAAATTTAAAATTTAAGATAAAAAAATTATTTTATTAAATTTAAATATTCATTTTTTACTATATAATACATCAACTTTTCTATAATTTATTATATCCATTTTTTTCTTTCTCCCTATAAATGAAATTTAGAAAATAGATTTCATTCCTTAAATTTAAAAAGTACTATTTATAAAATATAAATTTAGTAAATGAATAAAATAATTGATGTAAAAAATATATATATAAAATAAAAAAATAATTTTTATTTAGAAAATTTGATACGGCTGTCACTAATGAGCTCAAACCACACAGAGGAGAATCGTCGTCGAAAAGGAAACGTGGTTTTCATAATTAAATCTGATTTCATGTAAATGCAATTAGTTTTAGTTTTAATTAGATACATGCAAAATTTCAACATGTTTACACTGAGATATATACAATGGTTTTAAGAGAATAATAATTATCCCCGAAAATCACAAATATATTTTACTTTTTAAATTTAAATCTAAAGTATAATGATATGATCATAAGAGTTGCGGTGATTTTTTAAATAGTGCACACAAAGTTGAAAAAATTTCAAAGCGCGCATCATATTTTTGAGAATGACAAAGGGGCGCACTATTTTGATGCCCTTTCCATTCTACTCCTCTTACCAACCGAAGGTTTCAAATTTATATAATTGCATTTATTATTAAAAAGTAGACATAAAACTAAAATCGTGTACTAATTATGTAAAGAAATAAGAAGATAAAAGAATTTTAAGAAATAAGAAGAGTCGGACACGTGGCCCATCGGGGTTTCCAGGATCTAGTCTTTTTCCTGTCCTCGGAAAATGGGCTTCGACCTTACGGATTTGGGCCTTAAGTGACCTGGACTTTATCCATCTTGGGAATACGGGGCTCGCTTCTCAGGGTTTTGGTCTTTCCCCCGGACCTCTGTTCGAAGGCGATGCCCCCCGGGCGGGATTTACTGGGCCCCGGTTGGTGAGGCCCCCCGGGCGGGATCTGCTGAGCCCCGATTGGTGAGGCCCCCGGGCGGGTCCTGCTGGGCCCCGACTGGTGATGCCCCGGGCGGGTTCGGCTTTGAACCTTTAAATTGTCCTGCTGGATACCATGTTCCTCGCACCATGTCCTTATTCGGCGCCCTTGAAATTGTCGGTCATTATCTGAGACTAGCTTGTGGGGTATTCCAAACCGGCACATAATATTCTTCCACAGAAATTTAATCATAACCTTTTCTGTGATGCGGGCCAGAGCCTCAGCTTCAACCCACTTAGAGAAATAGTTCACCGTTACTATCAGGAACTTCTTCTGAAGAGGCCCGACCGGGAAGGGCCCGACAATGTCCATCCCCCACTGATCAAATGTCCATGAAACAGTGGAAGTCCTAGGGGGGCTATTGGCTGGTGGGAGAGGGACTGATGTTTCTGACACGGGATGCATTTGGAGATAAATTTCGCTGCATCCTTTTGCAAAGTTGGCCAGAAGTACTCTGCTAATAGAACTTTGCGAGCCAACGTGCGACCTCCGGTGTAATTTTCACAAATATCTTCATGAATTTCTCTCAAGATATAATCGGCATCTTCGAGGCATCATGCTTTTAAAGCATCTTCCCGGCTCCCGTTGCCTTTTTTTAAGTTACAAATTTAAAAAAAAATACCAGTACACCCACGGTTTCCTGTAGATATAATGAACTAGAAGTCGTAATAAGGCAGCAGTAACAGGGCTCGAAGATGCAGATTAGATTTATTTTCTCATACAGATTTACAAAAGAATTATTGAAAATGAAGTCCTTTTTAATTCAATGAGACTAATCTCCATGACCATGTCATTGTCAAACGATGATGGATGTGTATGGTCACAACGCTATGGTCTGGAAGTTCACTACAGATTTACGGATCGATGGATGTGTACGGTCCATCGATCCGTAATCTGTAGAATAGAAAGCTGAAAGAATAAACCAAGTCAATGTGTATGATTAGTAAGTAGATATTTGAACATGCTACAAACTATATTGATTTTATCTAACTACATTAGTCTTATCTAACGTTGAGCTGTGGTCTGGAATATCTCATCTATGCTAAATGATAAAATATCAAAATGCATAAAATGCTTCGAGTTTAAACGACATTTTTCACATCTCAATTTTGATAATCAAAGGCTAGAAACAATGAAAATTAAACTACGAGTTTGTAACACTAAAGATAGGTCAGTAATATCTTGTCCATGCTAAATGGTAAAATTGAAGTGCACGAGAAGATGGCAGAAGTATAAAACAATATTTTTTTTTGTCTCAGTCCATTAATCAAAGGATTAAAAAAAAAGAAATCAAACTTAAAGTGTCTGTTCTAAAGACCAATTTTCAAAGACCTGCATACCTCAGCAGCTACCTAATTAAGATTTCAGGTCAAGAAAATCCATCGGAGGCTAGGCTGTTGGTTGAGTCATTGTTGACAAACCGCGCCCAGTAGGCGCCATTCCATGATAGCCCGCATCCGACTCTTCATCTCCAATGTCTATTATTGATAAATAGATAAAAGTAGAATCAAAACAATTTGATATTAGAAAAGTGCTTGAAAATATGATATATTGGTCCGTATGAATCGCACTAAATATGATATTATCCCTCTTACTTAAGACAAATTATTAGCCATGGGTAGGCAGTGGATCAGACTGACATTCCATAAAACATAGGTATCATCATCTTTTGAATTTTTGTAATCAGTTACATGGATACAAGCTACTATTCTTTTAACTTCATACGCAACAACAGTACTACTATAAACCAAGTCCTAGATAAAGCGATAGGTGTACCTCCGTGACTACAAAGGTACCTTTAGCCTTAATGTTGCAGACTAGAAGTGATTTGGGGCTATGAGGTGAAGTATGAGCCTTAACAAAGACGTCACTTCTTAAATGGTGGGAAACCAAAAAAAAGAAAGACAAATGAAAAAAAAAAACAAGGAATGATCTTTCATATCATTCAACTTAAATCAATTCCTTAAAAAGGCACACCTTCAACAATAAACTTGAGGGAAGTATATGCAGCATTTAACCTTACCTTCCTTGGAATAGATGGAGATTGAAGGTGGGCCATTGATCCCAACCAGTAAGCACTTGACTTAGTTTCAGCCTCATTTCTCATCAAAAGAGCCCTCTTCGCCTGCCATCAAAGTTAAGTTGTTAATTATCTCTACAACACCTATTCAGTGTCAAAGTCATACTACGAGAAGTACAACTGAAGTAAATTTAGCAGCCCACACAACAACTCTTCCAATGATCAAAGTCACAAGCATATATGTACAAGTTAAAAAAATAATTGAAAAACAAAACCAAGCTGTGATAACGAAAAGAAAGTCTGAATTGGATGGTTATATTTGGATGGTAACAAGTGCAATAACCTGTAGGCCTTATTTCTCTATTAATTCCATAAGAACAACTAGACATATGTCCCATAGATAATATTTATATATATGATATTAGCTAAGCTATTAATTTACAAATTCACTTTACAGGTGGGAAATGAAACTAACACCAAAAATAACAGGCTAGAAAAATGTTCACTGAACCCGATCCAACTCCCTCTGGGATATCTTGTTACTGTGTAAACCTCTGAGCACAGTCTTGCAGGCGTCCACAGCTTTATATACCTTAAAAAAGAAATTGCATAGCTTAATGCATCTAGCAATTTGAGTGAGCATAAAAGTTAAACAACGCTGAGGCAATTTGTGATAAAAATGCATACCTTGCTTGAAGTAGAGGTAACTGACATAACATACCATCCGAGATTCAGCCAATCAAAAAGGCTTAACTCAAATGATACATCATATGCCAGACCAAGAGAATCCCTTACTGTTGTGAAAATCCTGCGATCGGATAGATGTGCTAGCATATCATATTTATAATTTACAACCAAAAATCAAAAAGATAGGCTTCCAGGTAAAAGGTTCATAAGCTTATATAAAGTTATAAAGGAATGACTGTGAAAAGAAAAGGAATTGTGGGTTATAATCAAGGTCTTAAACACTCATCTGATGCTATTCTGCCTACTGGGAATCACTAAATACTTGCTTTCTTTCCACAACAATAGGTACAACTTCCTAAGGATCATAGTGATAATCCACCAAAACATACTTGACTGAACTTCTTGGGCAACTCAATTATCTAAAGGCAAAAAGGAAAGCGTTGAAGTCATTAACTAAATGACTGATCCATCGTCTCCTTTATAAATAAGCCTTCAATAAAAATAACCTGTGGACCAATACCCCCACCCTAGATCCAGAACCTTCAATGCACAAAGAAACAAACCAAGGTAACAGGTCCTGGGGAGGTAGTAATACCACCATAGGCTCATAGCGGAAGGGTGGAAGACTGTTTCAAATAGAGGGCAGGTGATGATCCACGTGACTTCCAGAGCAATTTGAGACACTGTTCTGTGATTCCATTTTCCAACGAAGCCAATTGCAGACTCATTCTAACAGGAAGTTAGTTTCTATGAGCTGGCATGCAATGAAAACATAGTCTAAATAGAAAATATTACAAGAAATGAAGTCAAATATAAGCCTAGAGGATTATGATCCAAGATCCTAGCACACCATGTATTCGGCAACATCAAGTTGAAGCATCCACCCATCACTTTTTTCTTAAACAAGCGTATTTAGAACATATTGGGAAGCATTTAGAACATATTGACCAAGAGCGTATTTAGAACATATTGGGAAGCATTTATTTATATACTTGCAAGAGCATCAATGAAACAACCAAGCAAAATAAATCAATAAAATAGAAGCCAAAAATAAACCAAAGAAATAACTATAACATGGTTTTTCTTAAAATTTGATGGTTGAGATGGCAATTCCAGAAGGAACAAAGAAACATAGTTAAAGTGTTAAAGCAGTCTCCCAAAAAGAATGAAACATTGACCAAGAGTGTACCTGGAACTTGTAACCTCAGCTAGCAGAACCAAGGTAATGCTGAAGAATAGGGGATGACTTCGAAGACCTGGTTCAACATTCTTTTCAATGACTTCCTCTTCCAGAAGAATTGATTCATTTGTCTTGGGCTTTTCTCCTGCTTTTGAATGAGTCATCAGCTTGTGCAGCAAAAGAAATTCACATGCTATATGATAGCAAATATCATCGCTCGAGAAGCACCTCAATAATTTCTAAGATATCATTATTTCTCTTTTTTCCAAGCAAAAGTTCCTTACAGCAACACTGGTAAAGAATTATTGTTTTTTGAGGAGAAAATGGAAGTTACTGAGTAGTCAGTTCAAGGGAGCTAGGAATTATCCAAACTAATTTTGACAAGCATCCTTTTGTTAATTCTTTTCTCATTAGTTTGTTTTATTAAATAAACATCTATAAACCACATTAAATTTTGAAACATTTGTCTCAACTCTTATTTCTTTTCAATGACCTTTTCCAAAGTTGCATGTTATGGCCCATTGACTTGATTGGATCCATGTATACTGCCTTTACTCATAAATTGGCAACAATAACTTTCCCTCTATTTTTCTAAACATCTTAATTGTTAAAGTTCTATTGAATAACTTAGTCGACCATATTATACCTGATCTCCTAAATTCTTCAAAGCTCAAAGATTAACCTCGCCTAGATCTACATTTACACCTATTTTCATTTTCTTTAAGGATACTTTAATCTCACCCAATCAAATATTTCAAGTAAATAACTTGTTCCTAAATTTGATAATTAAAACAAGTAAGCTGTCTTTACCAGCAACTTTCTTTAAACAACAACTAATTCTATACAAAGCACATAAGCTGTCTTTACCAGAAACCCATCTATTTGTCATCGAAATATTGCCTGCTTAAAAAAATATACAAGTAGCAATGAATTTCTGAAAAAATCTCAATCAGAATCATCAAAAAATGCATCCCAATTCCCAAGCCAGAGCCACTACAAATCCACACTAATAAAGATATAAAACCAATTAGTTCTGATTGCATACAAACATTTTGAAGTTGAAACTAAATTTTAAGTCAAATAGAGACTGCTACAAATTCTCAAATCTGAAACTTGCCATGTCTACGCACAATAACATTTTCTTGTGCTCATAATTTTTGAAGGAATTAAGCATATAACTAGATCAGGACAGCTTAAATCCATCTTACATTTAAACATGTAGATGTTAGATTCGCATTTACACTTTTCACATTCACACTGCCCGTGCTGCCCTTAATAATATAAACACATTATTTTTAATGTTAATATACAAAATACAAGAAGTATGTGTATTATAGTTACAGTAGCCAGAAAAATATATATAGATAATAGTATCAGATAAGATTTGAAGAAATTCAAAGTAAGGCTGTTTAGAATGATATGAATATGTAAAAGAGATTAATGAGAAATTAAACAGTAGCCAATCGTACAGATGATCATAGATATCCATTAGCATTGATCAAGGATCATATTTATCCAAAGACTACTGATCAGTTTGACTAATTATTCATGTTCTCTTCCTTTTTGGAAGAATGCATGATCTATCATAGTTATCATAGGTTGAACAATGAACATAAAATTGGAAGTTCTAATAAAAAATGCAAGGAAATCAGCAATATATGACTGGAGCAATTTTTAGATCCCACTTTCAAACAAAACTAAGCACTATTCCCAGTTTTGCGGCATTTCTACACATGCTTCTAAGAAAAGATGTGCAATCTAGTTGAGAAGGAAAAACATGAAATCAAGAAACTTAACATGGGGATAGTTAGACATAGTTCCTTATGAGCATAGGAAGTGTGGCTTGATGAAAGCAACATATAACAAAGTGCAATTGCTCTAACTTCAATATAATTATGATGAAAACAACCTTATTTCAGATCACTTTCTTATAATTATCAATATGGGTTTAAACTTGAGATCCTTTTCATGGAAATAGAATAACTTCAAATTAAATTATGATAATAGCATTTAAATTATTATGCAGAGTACAAACCACAGAAAAAACTGATCAGAAACAAGATTCCAAGTAAGATAGGAAAAGATATACCTCAGGTACAGCATGTATGGGTTCCCTCAAACCTGTTATTATAGGAACAGTGATTTCATGAGGATGGATTTTAAATTCTGATTCTCCCACCCCATCAGTATGTACTTTGGCGGGAACACATGCAACAATAGCTGCAGGAAGTGGTGCAGTAGGTTTACCAAACTCTGAAATGAACTTGTCATCTTGTTATGAATGATTTAGTCAAGAAGGCAGGTTCATTAAAGCAATTGCAAAGAATTGTAAAACATATACACCAGGATATTGATTGAATCTCTAAGAAAATTAGACAAAAATGAGGAAATATGAATGTTTATACATGTAGTACCTAACAGAATAAGGATCGATATGAGAGATCCTAAATCTGGAACTTAATTTAGTTTCTAGTCACATATGGTGAAAGTTTTATTATGCTGAGTTTTCTAAAGCCTGGAGTTTAATGGTCCTTAACTTCTCCATCACTCTTTGAATCCTATTGGATATGTTATTGTATAACCATCGCTGCGCGACCTTACCCAGGCCATCTGCAGAAATTTTTGGCCATCCTAAACTATGGAAAGGTGCATCTTGAGTAGCTTTCCTAGCCTCCTGCTTTAACCTTCCTAGATCGAACTTGATTGGTTTGCCAAACTACAATCCTGATGCTCTTGTTACATAGAGGTACTGGGGGCCGCCTTCCAAAGAATGATTTCTCTGGCATGACTTGTAAGTTCGATTTTTGAAAAACGGATAATATGAGAGACGCGAATAAACTGATTTCGCAAGTCATCTGAATAGTCTTTATTATTATGTGTTGAACCAAAGATTTAGTGAGACGTAAACGCAAGAAATAATCAATACACTGAACCATTCACCACAAAGTAATATTAATCTCGAGTATTTGGAGTAGACAATATCATTCTTATCCCTAAATTGAATTCTATGTAATGTTATATCAGTAGTAATAGCATCTATGCAAAAATAATAAGGTTTGCAACAATTCGAGAAGGTAATAGAACATGAACAATACCGTCTCAAAACCAGAGTGGACATCCAGCAATATGGTTGATATGAAAGTGAAATAATATTATGGAGCATCTCATGTTAACCTTAGAGAAATGCCTGCAGAGTAAAATTAATGTCTATTTAATTTCCTGTCATAATGGGACTGTGTACGAAAATCAATCTGTGAAACAGGGAGGAAAAGAACATTAATCTAAGGAAGTAGAAAATTTTAAAAACAAACCAATAATTCTTTTGATAAATAGAGTCATCTGAGTTGTTCCTAGGATAATGTAAAGAGAACGATTCAACTTACATAATAGTATAGCTGAATAGTTAAATGTTGATGTATGAAAACATATAACTAAATACTACTACAAAGTGGAACAAGCCTTACCGATGCGAAACATGTAGGAGAGAAGTTTATTTTTGAAGCATATGTCCTCTGCTGCCAGAACCCACCTTGCAAGTTTTGCATCCATCGTCGGTAAACCCTTAAAACCCTACATAAGCGGATCATCCAATCTGATAAGAGAGCAAGTAAAATGAGAGAGAGACTGACGTTGACAT
Source organism: Hedychium gardnerianum (assembly GCA_038050645.1). Classification (NCBI taxonomy): domain Eukaryota; kingdom Viridiplantae; phylum Streptophyta; class Magnoliopsida; order Zingiberales; family Zingiberaceae; genus Hedychium; species Hedychium gardnerianum. The sequence continues at coordinate 964,614 of JBBUKS010000044.1, forward strand.
GTGATCGCTGACGGTGAGGAGGGGAACGCCGGTAGGGCGGGACTTTGACGAGGCGGATGAGTTGTTTGAGGGAGCAAGTGACGGTCTTTGCGTAGACACCGACGGCCAAGATCGCCAGCGCCCGCGGGATCCGGCCCAGCGGCCCAGGTGCTCCGCCCGGCCCGCCCACTCCATTATACTAATAAAATATAATTTTAATAATATTTTAAATTTATATAATTATTATCATTTCAAAGCAATAGCAGATGTTGAATATTCTTAGTTATTCTTTATTACTATATTTGTGGTATTTTTCGTCTGTGCATGACACTCGCGTAACTGCACTTCTCCTCTACAACGAGCATAACACTACACCTATCCTACTCTCTCCGCAACGAAACTTCGATCTCTGTCCCGAGCCGTCCTCTGTCCTGAGCTGTCTTCTCCCTCGCTACGAACTTCTCTCTGTCCTGAGCCGACCTCATATTCTTTCTTCTCCGTCCGATCATTCCTCTTCTGATCAGTCCTGAGCTACGAACTTCTCTCTGTCCTAAGCCGTCTTCTCCCTCGCTGCCTCTTCTCCCTCGTTCTGACTCACGTAACTACTCATCTCATCCTTCTCCATCGCTGCCTTTTCTTCTCCTCTGACTCATCTCGATCGCTTCTCCCACAGTCCTTCGTCTCCGTCTTCCTCGCTGCCTCTTCTCCCTCTCTCTGACTCACTCATCTCATTCTTCTCCATCGCTCCCTTTTCTTCTCCTCCGACTCATCTCGCTTCTCCCACAGTCCTTCGTCTCCGTCTTCCCTCGCTGCCTCTTCTCCCTCTCTCTGACTCGCTCATCTCATTCTTCTCAATCGCTGCCTTTTCTTTCTCCTCCGACTCATCTCGCTTCTCCCGAGAACCTTCCTCTCCTTCTCTTCTCCCATTAACCTTCTATGTCTGAGATTGGGGCCGATCCGGGAGAGGGAGGAAGTGCCTCTTCCTTAGTAGCCGGATCGATGGAAAGGAGAGATGAATTTTCTTAGGATATCATGCCATGGAAAAATAACATAATGCGATACTCAGATCTAAAGCATCGTTGAAGAATTTGAAGCATCCTCTTCGAGAATTTGAAGCATCTGTTGTTGCTGACAGAGTTGCCTCTGAAGCTTTGTCCTTCGACGGCTTCATCGATATACAAATTCTGGTAAACTCTAAACCCTTACACCAAACAACTTCTAGTTAATCTGTTTTTTTTTTCAATATTTTATTTATTATTTTAGGTGAATCTCGAAAAAATACAACAGAGGAGGATAATAATAGATGATGAGGTATAATGTGTATAATTAAAAATAAATATATAAAATGCATTTTGTATATAAATTGAAGGTTGAAAAATTTAGAGATAAACTAAATGGAGAATTAGAAAAGATAAACAACTTTTTTTCAATCCAGAGAAAGAGTGCTATGAGTGGAGTGGGATGAACTACGGAAATATCTCAAAAATAAACAAACGGCAGACAATACCCTCACCATTATTGAGCTGAAAAGTGAGAAAATTATAATTCAGGATTCTTTAGTCAAATTGTACACCACTATCTGCCACCTCGAGAATTATAGGTATCAATTGTATACCAAAATTATCAAAAAAAATTATATATCGTACTAAAATATTCAATATACAAAAAATCATACCAATATCAAATTGAATTTTTGGTATACCGAAAATTATACCAAAATTTTCGATACCAAATTTTCCGTATGATTAAATTTCATATCGTTTAATGTAAAATTTCGATATCGGTACAGTATATCGAAAATTTTGATATAAGTGGTATACCGATATCGAAAATTTCGATACGGTATAATATCGTACCGAAATTTTTGATATACCGTTAAATCGGTATAATTTAATATATTTCAATACGATATGAACGATATATCAAAATTTTGATATTTTTTCTCACCCCTAATAGTTTGTTTGTATTTTCTTTCTTTCTTTATTTTTTTTGTATTTCACATATAGTAAATAAATAATTATATATTTATGTTGTTTACATTCAAAGATATAATTCAGAAATTTGAAAAGATAATTAGTTATTAATTTATTTATAGAATATTTATGATTTTTTAAATTTTTCTCTAGTTTATTCATTTATTTTTTAATATTCAGAATTTTGAAAAGGTTAGTTATTAATTTATTTGTAGAATATTTATGATTGTTTTAATTTACCTCTAAGTTTATTCATTTGTTTTTTAATGTTAATTTTGTGAGATAATTAAAAATATGAAACTGAATACTTTAATTAGAGAAATAGTCTTAATTTTACAATGCAATCTAAGACTACTTATAACAGATCTAATTCAAGAAATATTAATTTTACAATGCAATGTAAGACTACTTATAATCTTACATCGCGAACTTCTCGATGCGCGCGCCGATCTCGGACATGACGCCAGCGACAGTGGAGAAGAGCGGGCTCACCGTCGAGGGCCTGGAGGAGGGCGTCGTTGAGCATCCAGAGGAGGCTGGCGGAGTCCATACATAACGTAATAATACGAAACAAAATGACAGGGGAAAAAGTAAGAAATCATAAATTAAAAAATATCCTAAATTTTAAAATTAAAAAAACTAAGAAAAATATTAAAACTATTTAATTTTAATGAGTTATAATTCCAAGTAATTTAAGTTTGCAATAAATTATAAGTAAAAATGATGTCTTTCTAAAAAAAATAAGCTTTTTAAAAAAGTTGCAATTTCAAATAAAATTTTTATTTTATGTTTTCAATTCTAACGGAAACAAAACGCTATTCAAGAATAGTAAGTTGCCTTTTGCCGTCATAGCCTATAAATAGAAGTCTTCCCAGCGGAGTTCCAAGCGGAAAAATAGATCTCAGAGAGCTCAGCGTGGTGAAGTGAAGAAGAAAGAGAGAAAGATCATGGATCGCCTGGAGCTGTTGCTGCTGACAAAGAATGAAGAAATCGACTCCCTACTGAACTCGCAGGATATGCTCGTCGTTCTCGCCTTTTGCCGGGGCAACCATCTTCCCTCTCTTTTTCTGGACCAGATCGTACCTCACTTCTCCCTTGCCTGTTCTTATTGTTCTTATTCTTATTCTTTTAGCTGTCTGCCAATGGCGTGGTCTTCTGCAGCTCTGCAATACAGCTGGGAAGGTTTCCGGGTTCGCCAAAATCGGGATCGTAGATTGCGATGCTGCAGAGGTGCAGTTCTACGTGCATCTCTACACGATCTCCGAGTTTCCTTCCACGGTGTTCTTTTTTAACCACAAGCAGATGCGGATGAACTTTCTGTAAGTCTCATCATACCTCAATGAAAGAATATTTGCATTGGCTATCTGGTTGTTACGAACTTGATTATACTGTGTTTTAGTATGCTGAGATCCAACGCAACGGTACTTGCGTCGTGTTTTTTTCAAGAACCAAACTGCTAGTGGATTTATAACATCAGTTTTGCAAGTTCTCCTAGGGTTGAAGTAGTTGAACAATGCATTTATTGGGTTATTCTTCTGTGTACCACCATGGGAAACAATGTTGATTCTCAATTGAACCTGACAATGTGAACCTGAAGGTTTATAAATACGAGCCTAGGCAATAGGAAGAGAGATTCTATTCCCCAGAAAGTAACCTTAAACTTGACATACTCTGACAATCCAATTCGAAGGGTGAATTATTTGTTAATCTAGACCTTAGCAGATTGGTATGACAGGTAGAGGGAGCCTGGCATGGAATTTCAGAGGGCTAGCTTGAAGCTAAGCTACCTTGGTCCTTAACCCGAAGGACCACTGGGGGAGGGGGGCTTAAGTTCAATGGGACAGAGGATCCAACCTCTTTGAATTCAAAAGTCAAACATTATTTTTTCCCTTAATCTAGATAATTTCAATTTGAAAAGTCAAAAAATTAATTATTTTAAAGATCAACATTTGATATGCTAACATAAACAACAAATTTAAACAAGTTAGACGAAATTGTTTATGTTGTAAGATGAAAAAGTGTAATGCCACCCAATTATTGTCAAAGTTATCAATAAAATTTGGTCCCAATACATGTACTACACATGAAAAAATGTGATGCCACAATACTACGGATATTTTTCCTTACTAATTAATCCTTTTATTGCATTGTAGAAATACAGAAAATTCAAGATGGGTAGGAACCTTCCCCAAGAAAAAGGACTTAATCAAAGTCCTGGAGGTGAGAATCTCATGCATTGCATGTCATGTAAAAATTCTCCGTTGAATTCCTTTGTTTGCTTTTGGATGAATGTTTCTTTATTTTAAAGGCGGGAGAATTCAGATAATTAAGTTATGCATAGTTCACTTATCCACTGTTCTGTACTTCTATAGTTTGAATGTTAGATATTTGACTTCTGATTGAAGATGATTAACGGATATGTTTGAGCTTGTATAAGCTTGATAGACTTTTAATCATTTTATAGGGATTTCACAATCAATTATCAATAATTTATCCGTCCTTGTTATTTATATCAACTTGCATAATATTCTTTGTTGGCAATATAACTTTTTGTTTTTTTTCAGCCGTTGGAAAGTATATATATGTTTGCATAGAAGTTTTTTTACCTCTCATTTTGGTTGCAATTATTCAATCCAACTTATAGTTTCTTGCTGATAGGTTCACTAAAGTGGTCAATGTTTCTATTATATTGAAAATAATATTCTATTTAGCAGTCTTGACAAATTTGGCCCAGAATAATATACTAACCTTCATTTTGCTGATAGCCCATCACGTCTCGCTTCTTCTTTCTTTTCCCATTATTTGCTTAAACTTTAATAATTTATTTCTTGATCTCGTCTATTCTCATTATCTCCAGACTATATATATTGGTGCAAAGAATGGCAAATCTAGTGTCAGATGTCCACTGACCCCTGAAAGAATTCAGGAATATCGTTTTATCTTCAATAAAATGTAAGAGCTATATCAATTTTATAATGCATTGTCATAATGTAATTAGCTGCATGATAAATGAATATTTAAGTAATGACTGACATCATTTTGCTCATTTTTCATTTATTTTTTATCTTGTTTAAGTTGTAATTGCGATAGAATATACAACATGAAATTTTGACAATGATTAAAGATTTTAAACTTGTATAAGAGCTAGCAAAATATTATTATTGTCAGAATTTGATATTTTATATCAAAGAAATAATAATCCTTTGTGCTCTTATCTGTAGATGATATTTTTGTTTACTGATTTTTCTATGTCCTTATCGTCCCTTTCTTCAGTTATTGTTTTGTGCATTTAAAGTTTCACTTTCTCTTTTTGTAAATGTAGACAGAAGGATTTAAAACAGAAGGATACTGTTGCGACAAGGAAAAGGTACTTAATTAGTCTTCTTTTTCATGTTTTTGACATGATTTGAATATATTTTTTTAAAAATTTATTTCATTATCTAAGAGGTCTTCCAATATAACGATTTATTTTATTAAATTTCTCCAAGTATATTATTGGTAGTGTAACCGTGGACTTTTTAGAACAATTAGGTGGACAAGCAAGCACCCATCTGCCTTATGAGGGTGGACAAGCAAGCACAAATAGACAAACAAGGAAAACTAATGAAAAAAATGAGCTCAAGAAAATTCATTCAATTAGTACATGTCACACCACGTTTACCAATCCAGTTTTATGCCATGAACCTGTTGGGAAAGGGGATGAATTCCTAATTGAATCAGTCTGGTAGGTCAGCTTCCTTTTCCAGAATGATTCCAAATTTTGAAAGACCTTGGCTTTCCAAATAAGACAACCCACCTCAACCCTCTGTTTTTAAGCTTCTCCGACGTTCGCTGGAGATGCTCCGTGGTCAATTCTCATCTGCTTGCGAGTTAGTTAATTTAGGTAGTGGGGCCGCAAGAAAGGTAAGAGCCGGAAGCTTGAATATGAACTTGTTAACACAAGTCAATCATGGTCCATGAACCTAATAATTTAAATTAAAAAATAAAATAAAATCTATAAATAAATTAATAAAATTTGATTAATCTAGATTTTAATATTAAAATAGATGTTTGCGACTTACAATACCAAACTTCTCTTGTGAGTTATCCTCTTCATTTGTTTATCAAACTAACAAGCTGATTTCACTAATTTTATACAAGAATAAGAACGGCAAAAAAAAAAACTATATTATATATCGTCCAAGAAAAAGTTGCTCTAATTGAGAGTCCTCAGAATCCTACAGTATCAGTCATCTTGGCCAACGTAGGGGCTGTTTGCTTCAGTTGTTATTCTCCATTCTCTCGGATGAACTCAAATGCATAGTTCATTTAATTGACCTCCACTGCATGTCCACACGGACACATTGAAGAAGGAACTCCCGATCACCAATTGCCTAGACAGGTTGATGCTTTAATAAGATGATTTGGTTTCTTTTTTCATTATTTATGACCAGCCTCCCAGTAGAAGCGCACGACACAGGGCTACCGTTGGAGGAGGATATAAGGCCAATGGAATCTGAGGATAAGCTTTCAAAGAGAAGTCTCAATACGTCTGTCATGGTCCAGGTTAGTTTCGCTCTGCCTTTCTCTAGTTAAAATAAGGCTTTTGGATTTTAGATGGCTTTCATCGTGTAACAACTTAAAATATTGAATAGAATTTCGATCCCTATCCTATTCTTCTCTAAGTTGCTATGAAAAGAAACTTTTTCTTATTTTACCCTTTTTAGTTGGGAAAAATGATCATTGCTTTTTATTTTGATATTTGCATATGTTGGCTTTGTGGTTCGAATTGTTATATTTTGAGTTGCTTAATTGACTTCTTTTGCTTCGTCAGGAATTGATACACGAAACTAAGGATGTCATCTCTATAGCTCAGGTTACCCCTTAATTAGGATATTTTTAGTTAGATGTGGGACTTTTGCTGTAATAAACATTTTCACTAATATTTATCATATTAATTAATTTTACTAATGAATCATATCCATGCAGGATGTAGTCTATTGGCAACCACCTGAACAGGCTCTAGAAAGAGTCAAAGAACTTGTTTGGGACCCTTCAATTAGTAAATATGATGCTGATGAAGGTCTTTCAGAACTAAGGCAGGCTTTGATTGAGAAGGTATTTCCTAATAAACTAAAATATCAGGTTTTGCATTTGTGATAACTTGAAATTGTTCATCTAATAAAGCTCATGTTGTAGCATTTATAGTGGAATTTGTGTTTCTAAAAATTTTCTTCTGAAAGAATTGTTAAGTTTTAATTTCTCCTAAACATATCTTAATGGTCATGACAGAAGCTCTAAATAGTTGTAGATGTGTTGAAGTAGTTAATGGATGTGACTATTGGTACTAGTTTTTACTTAAAAGGTCAATAATTGGTAATTGTATAGAATATAAAAATATTTGTGCTTCACCGATCGAGAATGTATCTTTCAAAAGATGCATCTTTCCAAGAGAAAATATGGATTCGTATTCTTGAATAATCATTTCTAAGCTTGCATATTGCCAATTTTTTTGTGTCCATTCTAATTTTAAAGCGATTGATGATGTTGGTCGCTGGAAGGTTACTTGGGAATGATCATTGATATGATTATTTTTCTTCTGTTTCTTATATAAATTCAGTTTTGATGATAACGTTATCAGAATATTTAAGAAATTTTAAGTTTTTTTAGTCAATTTACTTGGTTCCATTAACAACTTTCCACCTTCATCAAAATTAAAAAGAAAATTCACTTCGCATTTTGTATCTGCTATACAAATTCATTCAGCTAATATTATGCCTTGGTACAGTTACAAAGAGAGAATAATCTGAATAAGGTTGCAGTTATGATCACAGCTGGCGCAAAGCAGGTGATCAACTTTCCACCATAAATATTCATCCTCCACGTTTTCTCATATCTTTTGAGAAAATACCCAAAGTGAAGTTGTCAATCAATTCAATGCTGCCTTTTTTATACCAAGGAACTATTTCCATCTAGTCATCTACAATTTAAACTTCATCCAAATTTCTTCATTTAAATTCATGCTCAAAGAGTATTTCATGCCAACTGTACTATGGAGGAATAGGTATTCTAGTAAACTTCACATTAAGACTATTCGTTTACTTTATTAAGACAGTAATGATACAAGTTCTCATGTGCTTGTTGAAACAGGCTAAATTTAATTATATATTCCTATCCTAATACAATAATAGATACGAGAACTTTTGATGACGAAGTATTTTTGCCTTTTAAACTAATTCTCATCCTCAAAAGCTCTAAAAGAAGTTGATAAATTTGTATGACAACTAAATGGACTCTGATAATGACTAATTAGGCTTAATTCTTAATTTGATCCACTTTATGGAGTTTATGGTAGGCTTTGTTACTTTGTGGTCTAATCAACTATCTTAGAGTGTATAGAAGAAGGTAAAGTTGAGTTGATTTTTTCTGATGGAAATTTTCTTACATGCTCAGCTATGTAAATCTCTGTGTCCCATTCCTTAATAAAGATTTGCTTTGATTGTTGTATATACTTTACAGGCATTTGTAAATGTGGTACTTACCCTGTG
>JBBUKS010000044.1:977117-996896 GCA_038050645.1 Hedychium gardnerianum
GTGGTCTTCCGGGTCTGCCGACCCACTATACTCTCCAATGACCGTGGGATGGAAATGTTTGGACAAGTGGTCATCTAAGACATTTTTCGTGAACTGCGGGTCTTTGGTTATGCTGGCTCCATTAGGCGCCGATCCTTTGCTTTTGGCGACGTCTTGGGCCCTGGCCCATGCGATCGAGGATTCTCCTGACTGCTCCGGTTAGAGTGACGCTTCGACCGCGAGTTGACCAAAGGTAAGTGGTGTGTCCACTGGTGTGAATAGTCTTTGCCGAGCACCCTGCAGGGCTCCAACCGATGGGGTTGGCATCCTCGGAGGTAAAGGTTGCGCCGATCGCGGCATTTGTCACGCGACCTGCTGCGCTGCCACATGCATTGTTGCTATTGCAACCATGCTTCTTGTCTTTGCTGCCACGCAGCTTGCTGCTGCTGCATGACTTCCTGCACGGCCGCAACGATTACTTGGGCCAGTTCGCTCTGTGACGAGGGCAGGTTGAATCCTCCAGTGTCATCCACCTCAGTCTCTGCTCGGGATTTAAAAATTTCTCACAGACGACGCCAATTTATTCCCGCGCAGAGACCTTCGAGAGGTGAACCACCGATGAGCTATAGAAATGTTGACCAAGTTGCCGAGTGGGGGAGATTCCTCAACCTTCTGGACCAAATAGTCGAGCGGGGGACTCGTCCGCAGAGTCGTGGGCGACGAAAACCTTTCCCAATCTCCAAGGTTGAAGTCCTGAAAGGGACAAAAAGATAACCGAAAGGGTTAAAGGAGAGCTCCAGGTGAGAGGCATGGGGGTCTCGCTCCGATGCTCAAGTCAGACCTGATCAAGTGGAAGTAACTAGAGTAGCTAGAAACAGTAAAAAGAGAAGTCAAGGAGAAAAGGAAAAAACCTCCTTGCACCAGTGACATCCGACCCTTTATATACCCTTTTGAGGCACGTACTGCGAGCGTTAATGGCGTGTACTATTGAGGCTTGGGCGAGCATACCACGATGCGAAAGGCCCGTCGTTTTTCGTACTTTCAGGGGGTGTCTTGGGTACCATGGGAGGTGTTCTGATTGTACTGTTGGCATTGGAGCTAGGCCCTATCGATGTACTAGAGGCATGGGCCGATGGTAAGGTCTTCCTAGTCGGTCATATAGTATACCCGACCGGGAAGATGATTCACTTACTACGTGCTTTGGGCAGGTGAGTTGGTTTCACATGCCCTTATGATCAATCCGATCAGGGTCGATCAATTTGTGGTCGGATAGGGGGATCCGTTCGATAGGTGATTCTGATCTGGTAATTCCGCCCCCGGCCGGTGATCTTGATCAGTGCTCTCGATCGAGTGGTGTAAGGTATATCCGGTCGGTCTTATAGTATATCTGACCGGGAATATGATTCACCCAGTCGGTTGCGCGCGCTCTTTCGCTAGTCTTGACCTTTGACTTTTCGCCACACAATATCTGTCCGTTCTACCATGGGCCCAACCTAATCATCTATATCAAAGAGAAAAAAAAATAAGTTTGAGTTTTTACTACTATTTTTGAATTAAAAATCTCAAACCTTATTTCTACAATGGTTCAAAGTTTTTGATTTAGATTTTTAATTTCACAAATCTCTCTAAAAACTTTACATTAGAGATGCCTTAGTATGCTTCCGGAGTTCATATTTTCATCTATTCTATCTATCCATCAATTTATCTTATCCGTTGGAATGACCAAATAGGCGAATGACACATGGACTCGATGGCTCACCGTCACATGGACACACGTGTTTTGTTTGTGAGTATCCTAATAGAGATTGAGAGCGGCAGCTCGTTCTACGATTGGGAAAAATATGGAAAATTTAATATATTATATTTATCATATCAAAATATATTAATTTTACGATATATTAAAATTTTTGATACGATATATGATACCAAAATTTTCGATATTGATATCGATATAAGATTTATATTAAAATTTTTGATATATCATATCGATATCAAAATTTTATTATAAATGATATGAAATTTATACCATATTAGAATAGTAAAATTTCAATACGATATCAATGTGAAAAAGTTTTTTATATCGAATTTTTTGATACGATAACGATATATGAGTTGATAGTTCAGTATACCATACCGAATCACCTTTATCCAGTTCTACGTTCCATATTTATTATATTTGTTTCTATTTTTTATTTTTTTGATAAACCAATGCTCGATCCGATAACATAGTATCTTCTTCCTAATTAAATGAGAATGTATGTTTTGAATTTTTTAAAATTATTTTTTTTAAAAGAAGGTTTTAAATAATAAATATAAACGGCTTAAGCTATTTATTTGCTTAGGTAGTTTGCATTTTAAACAAATAGTTTTCACAAGGCAATCCTTCGAGACTACTAACTTCAATATTAGAGCATAATATTTAATTAATAATGTTTTAACAAAAGAAAATGCAATTATTAAGCTTCATAGGGAGATCACGGTTTGATAAAATGGTTCTTCGATTCTATCCAACTAAATATCGGTAGAGTTTATACAGTTACGAATCTAATCAGCAACTCATCCATCAGCTGTACTAATAAAATTTAGTCTTTGGATGGCTGCATCACATTGTTGTGAGGTCGATCCATTAACAGAACTTCCAATGGTTGTTGCAGTTTACACAAGTAACAAAAGTAGTCATTGGCTCATCGGCAGAACGCGTTTGCATTTGAGAGTATGTAGTCTTCCTTCGCCCGCATCGCCCACATTTGAACTGATCAGTCGTCGCTTTAGGAGCTGCTTCTCTCTCACATTCAAACAAGAACTTCTCCTTCATCTGTTTGTTGGCCCATTTCCTCTCATCACTCGCCATATCTTCGGTGGCCATAGTTACTATTTCCTGTGGCTTCACATGGCCAAGGAGAACTCTTCGTCGGAAGTCTTTGTTATTGTTGTCCCTCAAATTGAACATTATAGATCTGTATTTGAATTTTTGAGGACCAGTTGAGAGGCCTAACTTCTCAAATAAAGTAGATTCCACAGATACAGCTACACGGATAGGATCACATGCATTGACTTCATCCAGGATGTTCCTCACTTCATCTGATTTGCTTTCAGCTGTTTCCTTAGGAACTCGCGAAAAGGCTTCTGCAATAAGCTCTCGGATCTTATCACGCACAAGATTGTTACACTTTGCCATTGAAGACAGCTTAAGTGAGTCAGTATCCAATCGAGGTTTCTTTGAAAGAGGTTCCATATTCTCATCCTTGGAAAAACCATCCCGCTTGTTCGATTCTCCACCTTCTGTTTGTCCAACTTCAGTAGAATTGGTCTTCTCTAATTTGACAGACCCTAGTTTGGACACTTCACCATTCTGTTTTACCCAGCCATATTGTGCCTTGTCAGCTTCAACACACTTCAATTTCAAAACAATGCTGCTCTTGGTTGATGCAGCTTTTGGATTCCTGTCAGCCTTGAGTTTCATTGCTTGCTCAATTTTCTTTTCAACCTTTGGAACAATTTTCTTGCTATTTTTCGATGCCTCCTGAACCACTAGATTCTTCCAGTACTGAAACAAATCATTTGCCACGCTCCGAATCCCATCCTGGGAATGTTTTGTCAGAAGGCGTAGTTTTTTGCCAACCTGCAATGCAAAACTAAGTTAAGATAAAACAAACCTAGAAAGCAGAAGAATGCAAAATGTTCCAAATAAAAAAGAGTATAACAACTAGGAAAAGTAAAACATCCATAAACATTCCAATGAATATAGAAGAAGTCATTGTTCAAATAAAGGGAGTAGTGAAGGCTGGAATGCAAAAGATAAATTGAAAGAGAGGAAGTGACAATTAGTAACAACATTCAGTAAGTTCTAAAATGATCATCCATGGGGACTTTTTCTCAGATTTGGAAGCAGCAAACAAAGTAACCAGTTAGAGAGTTTCTTCCTCTTTCAATAAACCAAAAACCCAACCACACAAGGATCTAGAGCATTCAGCAATATTGTACAAATCAATTAATGCAGAGATACATAAATGTTAAGATGGTACAAAAGGAGTTCTTGTGATAGATGAATCTCAAATGTCCAGGCATCCAACTATCTGGGTTTAGGGTTTAGGGTTTAGGGTTTATCTTTAGACGAAATCATGAAAAGGCACATTTGAATTAGAGAAAACTCCTAATAAATTTGTTTATCTTGCTTCTGTTTATACAAAAATAAAAAGAGCAAACTCACAAATATAGTCAACATACTAAGAATTTAAAATTAGGGAAACACAGAGGATGCATATCAAATCCCACCATAGAAATATGGCTATACAATCTTTAAAGATTGACAATATTTACAAAATTGTTTAAATATTTCAACACTCCCCCTCAATTTGGGGCATAGATGTCACACATGCCTAACTTGTCTAAGAACTTTGAGAGCACCTGATTACATACACTCCTTTGGTAAAATCTTCTCATCTTGACACTTGAAACTAAAGTCTTAAGCCATTTGATATAATGGATTTATAATCAAAATCCTAAGGATGTCATTCCGCTACATTGAAACTAAATCATGCCATCATCTATTGTTATTTGTCCCCAGAGAAAAAAAAATCAACTAATCCAAATTATGACCTAAATGTTAATCACCCCACGAATTATTCCAAATCCAAAATCCCCTTTTAGGTCGATACCAAAGAGTGAAACCTGATAGTCTGATAGAAAGACACCAAACCTCTACAAGTACAACTGATAAATGACTTTAAAAAGCATATAAACATCGAAACTTTCCGAACAAAAAAAAAAGGGATCGAAAACAACTGCAGGCACAGTTATCTGATCAAATTGCAAAAAATGCAGGTCGGGAATGATCGCTTTACCTGGGTGGCCACCAAACTCTTCGTAGTAACCGGTATCTTTTTCAGCCTCCGGAGAGCCCTGACACAACGTTCCACCTCAGTGTACTCCCCGCCGTTCTGGGCCTTGTCCGCGGCCTTTTTCGCGGCCTCGTACGTCTCCAAGAGCTCCTTCTCCATCAGGGAGAGAATCGAAGAAGAGAAGCACACGAACGAACCTTAGAAAGAGAAAGCGGCGAAGAACTGCTTGTTTGCTTCAGGAGGGCGGAGCGCACCACTCGCCGGCTTCCCTGAACGGAGTGTCGACGGGCGTTTCGACGTATTTAAATAGAGGGGGGAGTGATGCTTTGAACCCTCTACAATATTAGAAACAAAAACATTTCAAAAAATATAAAAGTAAGTAAACTAACAACCCTAAAAATAATTTAAAAATTTATATATAAAAACGACGAACAGATTTAAATTTGGAAAAATAAATAAAATGGGAAAGAAACTTAACAGAAACTTGTGAAAAAAATATGTAAACTATTATAAAATAGCTACAAAATCTACCGGAATTACATATTTAAATGGAAAATAGTAAATTAGAGTAAAAATGAGTAGTTATGAAAAAAATTTATCTTTTAATTTATCGAACGACTCGATATGATATAAAATGTATAGAAATAGCATTAGCAATTCATGATTTGATATGGCTATCTGTTTAAAATTAGTAATTTAGAGAGACGAGAAGAGTGAGAGAAATTTATTTTTTACCACATTTAAACGGGATTATGAATATACTCATCATTTGATAGGATAATTCAATCATTAGTCAATTGGATCGTGTCACAATTTTTCGATCAATCCTGTCGGTTAATTTAACTTCATTCGATTGGTTAAACTGATTGAACTGAACAAGTTGGTTTTGTTTGATTAATTAGATATGTCCTGGTTTCAGTTGATGGGCAAAAGTGAGACATGATTCTACTATAAAAATAAGTAGTAGTCATCAACCGAAGAGTTGTTAGATGGGCGGGCGGGCGGGTCCGTGGCAAAACAGACTAATTCGTTAAAAATCTATCATTTAGCGGATTGGGACGGGCCAATTCTTTGACAGACTAAAAAATCTTCAATTTAGCTCAAATCTAAGATGAGTTGCAGGTCCGACAGGTCAACTCACAGACCTATCAAAAAAAAATTTGGATTATGAATTAGACGGGTTAACCTATGAGTCCATGCCCGCCTTGATCTGCAACCCGCATGGGTTTACCCACCTTGAAATATTTTTAAATGGGTTGAATTTTTTATAATCAAATTCACTTTAAATGGTTTGGCAGATTAGACCAACTCGACACGCCTAACCAAACTGATAGCTATAATCGTCTAGAAAACCGTTGTCCTGTACTAGTTGTGTTCTTGCTTGTCCATTTCAAGGGTGCCGCCAAAAGGGCTATTATGGTTCTCATGTGGAATCAAACAGGCGTTTTCCCACTCCACAAGGCACTCAATTGATCCAGTTATTTCCGTATACTTTTCAGCACTTGTGTTGGAGTTGATTCAATATGGCTAAGCTCTTGAGATACCACAACAAAATCAAAGATATTGACTACTTCTCATTGTTCTTTCTTTCTCATCTTCATTTCATTTTCCTACATTTTTTTTGTTCTTGTTCTCTACTTCCAAATAATCCCAGCCTCAAGTGTTCTATACTCCTGACCAAGTCAAATTTTGCTCTAAAAAACGAGTCACTCTTTTTAATAACTATCGTTTCTTTATTCTACGCAGTCAGCCGTATTCAAAGATTGCTTATAAACCGAGAATCTTCCCAAGGACCCAAGAACGCGACCAAGTCCTCCCCTTCTTACCCATTCAATACACTAACGTCTAGAAAATAAGACTGTTAAGGTTTAAGATGACCTCCTTTTCGCTCTCTACGTATCCAGTTCAAAAAAATCTTACGCTTCGAATCCATTTGTGTGATTCAGTGGCACATGGAGGAGATTTTATCTCGAATCCTTGATGCATGCAGGATTGCTAGAGAACTGGAGAGCAGCCTTCTCCTCTACGTCGATGTTGCATCTGATGCGCATTACCTCTTGCGATGTTGCGAGGAGATTGTTGGTGCCTTCAACAGAGCCGTCCATGGATTATATGCCATGCAGAGCCAAGCTCCTAGTGTCCAAATGCTCCTCATGAGTGCCGGCGAAGGAAGGGGAAATCTTTTATGCACTGGTATTCCAGCACAGATATCACCGGAAAACCAGCCGGCGGTCACAGAATCTGAAGGTGGCTTAAGCTATGTTAGCTCAGGAGCACCAGGTCAGAGAAAGGGCAAGTCTTTGGTGCAGAGATCCTCCAAGAAGAGGTGAAAACTGAAAGCTTGATAGCTTTGATTTGGTTCATTAAACCCACTCCAATGCCAATATTGGAAAGCTTAATCGTACCAGTTGCAGGGATGAAGGCATTTCGATAGAGTTGGTGCCAGCCCAGCCTAACACGGAGAATCCTCCTGATGATGGATATACCTGGAAGAAGTATGGTCAGAAAGAGATACTTAATTCGAGGTTTCCAAGGTAAACTAAACCCATTCTTTAAGTGTAAAATTTATGATTTTGAAACCAATTAATGAAACGAGCTAAATTACTGATACAAAACTAAGTGATATGAAGTTTGTGCTGATGCAGAAGCTACTATCATTGCACCCATAAACATCACTATGGTTGCAAAGCAAAGAAGAAAGTGCAACGGCTTGATGATTATCCATCAACACTTGAAGTCACCTACTGTGGTGCTCACACCTGCCGCACCTCTCTAACCCCAATCCTGATCCCCAATGAACTGATGTCGAATTCTGCTAGCAATAGCAAGAATGACGAAAATAATAATGACGACTCACAGGGAGGGCATTTATGGGCGCAGGCTGCCGTGCAAACAGTAGCATCACAACCCACTTTGATTCAAGATTATAATTGGTTCAACAGGGAGGATAGCAACAGATATATAGAACAGATGCAGGGTGGTGGAGAGGTTGATTGCTCTGTAGTAGAATTTGCTGATGCCATGTTTAATTTAGGGAGCAATAGTACCTTGGATGTCATCTTCTCTCAAAGCCAAGGGAAACCGTAGGAGTTAGATACATTTTTATATACCATCGTAATTTATTGTATGACAATTGCTTAAATTAATTCTTTATTCAAGGCATGGAGTTCTTTTAACTTGCTTTGTTTCCTTCCACTGAGTGCTTGAGTCTGACTTTGTGTAATTATCTTATCAATGATACTGAAGTCCAAATTTATTTTTGTCATATGGATGAAGTTCTCAGCATTACACAATTGTACTCTTTATTTATTTCTGTAATGAAAAAGGCATACAAAAATGCACTAGTTCATGTTTACCATAATTTATATGATGACAGTTTACTTTCTTTACTGCCCTTCAAGTAGATTGACTTAGTTTGGAACTTCATATGCTTAATATGTTTTTGTGGAGAACTCAGTTACACAAAAGCTTTGCTATTACCTATTGGAATAAGGAGAATCGATAGCAGCAGCTTTAACTGAAGGCCAGTCAAACAAGTTAGGGATTAAGTACAAAATTGTTGGTAATTAAAAAAAAAACACACTAGAACTTATTGTGCTGTTGGAGCTATGCTTTACAAATTTCAGGAATACTATTTTCATGCTGAAAAGTACTTATAAATTAATATAAAATTCAAAACTAAAAGAGATGGAATCCAATCATTACCACAGGATTCTCTCAAGACATGCAGAATTCAAAATATGATCCAGTGATGTCATTCCACACTTGAGCTTAACAGAAACCACATTTGCAGATATAATCTGCATGACCTGCTTTCTATTTCTTTCGACATTGTTAATTGACATCCGTTTTTGTGTTTCTCAGCAGTGCTGAGTATGCTTCTTGGGCATTGATATGAACCATGTAATCATACGAAATAATTCATCCTGTTTTATCCCCATCCAAAATCATCTCAAGTGTTCATAATTACAGAACCGAGGAAACCACCATTACAGAACCCAAGGTATCATTAACTCAAATCTTCAAGAAATCAGAAATCTTCAACTTATAAAAAAGCATCTTTGCTCCAAAACAAAACAAAACAAAACAAAAAAATCCATAAGCACAATCTCTTAAATTCCCAAAATAATGCATCGAATTTATAGGGCATACCTACAGCACAATCTCTGTAGCTATGGCGGCGTTATATATATATATTTTACTCACGGAATGTCTAATTAATTAATAAATGTCAGATTTATTATAATAAAATAAAAATTAATTTTCGATGAGTACATACCTTCAGAGAAAAATTCCTCCTATCCCCTAGTCACTTGGCAGTACCTCTCTTTACATAACTTTGGAACGGATTATGAAGGTGCCTAGGATGAGTGTAATCATCTTTTACTATAATATATAAAGAGAGAATGTTATCATGCTCACCTTCCGTGCACACCTCCGTGTGCACTATGTATAAAAAAAATATTATTTTTAAATATTTTTTAAAATTTCTTTAACTTAAATACTATAATCAAATCTTAAACCCTAAAAACTAAGTCTCAAATTCTTAACCATTTGCTCTAAAAAAATAAAGAAAAAAAAAATTTATACTTGATGTATAAAGGGTGCATACGGGAAGGTGAGCAAGATAACATTTATAGAGAGATAGAGGATTTTGATATGCTATCTGATTCTCGTGCCCAATTCCTCGTGTCCGACGGGAAGTGATCCGGACGTTTGGAATTCTTGTCTTTCGCGGACGGAGTCACGCACGAGGAGTAGGACAACATAACTCATCAGGTGAAATTCAGAAACATTGAAATTAGACGAATTAAGGACTGATCACCCTTAATTTACTCGTGCATTTGAAGATGAATTACACAGAACATCAAAGCTTTGAACGAGAGGAGGAGGAAAAAAAAAAGAGGCTACTAAGAACATTCATGCATGGATTTGATTCTAATTATAATTTATTAAGGGAATATAATTAATCATCCATATCTTCTTCACTGTCTTCTTCAAAGAAACAACTGACGGCACGCTGCACAGCTTCCTTCACCACCTGCGCTTCCATGCCTTGGGCCTGCTTATTCAAACAAACTTGTAAAACCTTTTTAATCTTTTAAATTAAGGATTAATTGACTAATTAATTAATTAAAAGTGTCTTACTTCTCTTCCAATAGCTACTAGACGAAATGGATCAGTGCAGGAGGCCTTTGCTTCCACCACATGAAGACCCAACTCCTCAAACGCGTCTAGAACTGAAGCAAGCAGTCCCGGGCAGCTCTTCTCTGAGTACACGTTGATCAGAAATCCTTTCTCTAGGGTTTCAACAATCACCTTTAATTATTCTTACAATAAAAACAATCAATAATAATATCACATCAAACCAAAAAAAAGTAGGGAAGGAATAGCACAGGAGAAATAGATGATCACCTGATGAGGTGAACACAAGGGGCTGTTACTGCTTTGCAGTACTTGGCTTTGTTCGCATGCAGCTTCTTCTTGTTTCAATCTTCCAACTTTTTGCTTCAGATCTTGGATGTATTTTGAGGCATCTAGTATGATCGAGGACTTTCTGAGCTGCCATATATATATATATATACAGATAAAAATCAATCATCCACAAAATCTGAAATAAAAATACATATGGTGTGCGTGATTCTATATATATATATATATATATATGTTAATTACTGCATGAGAGTCTGTGAGCGAGCGAAGGAGTTGCAGCTTCTCTTGGAGCGCGGCTCTCTTCTGCTCCCTCGAGACCATTTCCCAGCAGTGATCCCTGCAATCCCGCTATGACTATTACTATGGGAACTAGAAGAGATAGAGACTTATAAAGAGAGAGGAGCTAGCTATAGCTATAGCCTGTATGACTGGCACAAAACTTACCTGAAGCAAATGTCCAAACCGCCCTTGTTCTTTTTAATCTCTGATACAGCATGGCAGGCGCACATCCAAACTGTTCTTCCTACTCATCGACGTTGTCTTTTATTCAGCTAGCGCCTCTTAAAATAATATGGGTAATCATCGAGACGTACTGTTCAGGGCAAGTGTATCCCAGCAGATGATCCAAACCCCAACAGTTTTTACTTTACAGCTCCACGTACAAACATATTCAGTCGAAACCATGGCGATCGATTAATTAGTTTGCGAGATGAATCGATCGAGAGGCGTTTAATTTAATTAATCATCATATATAGTAGTTTGTGTATGCATGGCGCGCGCGGGGCTAGCTCTGGAGGTTGGGGGCGAGCGTGACGTGCCATGGAATATGTGGGGCGGCTCGTGAGGGTGTGGGGAGCAGCAGCGACAGCGTTGGAATAAGGAAAGGGGCGGTTGTTTGTTTGGGAATGTAGCGGGAGGTGGTGCTGGTGGTGACTGGTGCGTATGAGTCGTTCGCGTGCATCCAAAAGCTCCCTCACGGGGAGGATTTACAGTTTGTCGTCTTCTGCACATTCTAAGCACTCCTGGTTAGAGCGATACACTAATCAAATCCAGTCAAATTTTGAGGTGTTCAAATTTATTTGATAAGATAATTGAATCAAGCTGAACTGAGTCAAAAATGAATTAAATTTTTGAAATAATTATTCAAGTTTGACTTGATTTATTTTTTATGAGCTTAAGCTTATTTGAAGCTTGGCTTGAACTTTGTTTGTTTATATGTTATCGAGCTCTCACTTCAAGCTTAGCTTGCGTTGGGTTCGTTTAGATGTTATCGAGCTCTTAATTCAAGTTTATTTGATTGTTTAAATTTTTTGTTTGTTTGATTGGTTATTGAGCTTGATAATTCAAACTTATTTGTTTATTTTATTTTATTTATTTATTATGTTAATAAGAATTTTATTAATGAATATAATTATTCGCAAACGTTGTTCACGAACATTAACGAGCTGAACACATATATGTTCAAGCTTGTTTGTTTAATAGATCTTGTGTATATTGAACGAACATAAACAAGTTCTTATCAAACTTAACACCAAACTTATTCATGAACGTTTGATTCATTTACGGTCCTACTCATCATCACTAGCGAAATGAAATCAAAAGAGTGAATTTTATTTTCTGAGAAATTGTTCTGTCAATTAAGTACTGACCATCTTATCCATTATTTTAGGGTCGTCAATAAATTTTTTTTATTAATTCGGAAGAAAGTTAATATCGTACGATGTTATTAAAAAAAAAAAGTTTTAACAAGGAGGCTTAATTAGGGTAATTCCAGCGTTACGGTCGCGTGAATGAAATGACATGCTCCGAATATTTGGGACCAGGAACGCTCCCACGCATCGAGATGGCCGGTTCAGCTGAGACGCAGAGTACAAGCGCATTCATTTCCACAAGTGAAAAAGATATAATCGATCTTACGAAATACGGTCCCTGCAATTGACATGCATTGCTTGCTGACGACTCCTGTCCGAGTCCCTCATCTTAATTCGAGGGACGCCTCGGAGAACACCCACCAGTACTACTTCAATTAACTACGTGCCAACCAAGCACCGAACACGTACCAGTACTTTAGTTAGACTACATGCACCGGATCACATGCGTGCGTTCTATTTCCTAATCATCACAATCCAACAAACCATGCGTACCTGGCTCTCGTCCCTTAGCGCCCTGCACTGCGACCCACTTTGTGTTGCATCAGTTCGCCAGTTGGACCTCAGCACTTTGTGTTTCGTTTCATATCAACTCATTTTACTTCTTAATTCTTTGGGGTTTAGCCCTCCATACATGATATATAATACCTCCAACTTCGTAGGAAAGCACCTCAGAGAAATGTTTATTTTTATTATTGTTATTATTATTATTATATTATATTAAATATATATATGTCATATTATGTGGATTAGTCACATGAGTTTGGAACCAATGGAAGTACAGGATCACATGCTGTTGCAAACAAACAAGAACAAGTTTATCAATGTACCCTACATATGAGTGTCTCGTTTACTCGCAGGCGTCTTCGTACCATTGCAGTCGCACAAAAGTAGATAATGTTATGGGCAAATACGAAACACAACAAATTGTCTTAAATTAAATTAGGAGTGAGTAAAATATCAATTAAATTAAATTAATCAATTGAATTAATCAAAATTAAAATTTTCATTCAGTTAATTTAAAAATTCGATTTTTTTTTAAAAATATCATATTTTAATTTAATCATCGATTTAAAAAAATCCAAAATGGATTAAATCGAATTTAGAGTTGAAAAATTAAAATTTTTAATTTTTAATCTTACTCGTCTCATTGACCTTCTCTATCAACTCTCGTCTCCTCTTTTCTTGGCGCTCTCGCCGATGAGATCATCACTAGCAACTCTTTGAATCCTCTCATCCTCACGTAAGTTATAATCAAAGTTATAATCAACGACTGATATCGAGTTTTTATAAAAAGCTCGATTAATTCGATCTTCGACCAAATTAAATTAATTAATATTTTATTAATTTAATTTCTTTAATTTTTATTAAAAAATTTCATCGATTCAATTGATTACAACAACAACAATCGAGCCTTATCCCACTATGTGGGGTCGGCTATCGATTCAATTGATTAAAAATATTAATTTATTTAATTTTCATTTGTAAAAAAAAATAATTTATTTAATTTTTATTTGTTCTTCGATTTTCAACCGAATCCTCGATCTTAAATAAAACTATCATAATTTTTTTATATAGTTTTATGGGTGTACAATACAGTTAAATATCTGAGCTGTAAAGTTAATTCGTTCTATTTTTCCAAATTCTATATATATATATAATAATAATAATAATGAAATAATTTATGAAATCATTCAGGCACACTCTTGTGCACAAAACAAACATGCATCCACAATGTAAAAATTAAAAATTTGGATCTACATGCTTATTTAAACATGAGCTTATGGTACAATTTCTGAAAAAAAATTAATATATTTAAATTTCTTCTAAACTTATTGTGGTTAAAGATTTTGTCACATTTTAATCTTACATAAGCTTTAGAAATTGACCTTCAAAACTACTATATAATTTAAAGATAGACAAACCACGGTTTCTTTACCACCAAAACATAAACATTGTCAAATCCGATACAATGTGCAAAAAAAGAGGGTAAACATTAGATCAGATCCATGATGGTTGCATTGTCGAAGAACTAATGACGAACATAGAGTTTACCGACGACATGCAGGAGGGCCACAACAGCAATAAATCCAATGCTCATAAAGAGAACAGTGTTGGGAGACATCCTGGCACCAGCAGCATCATCAGTGTAGAACTGGAGCATAGTACTGGCACCTCCTCCGGCAGCTGCACCGCCACCACCAGCTGTTCTCCGCCTCCGCAAACTCGCAGCTGCAGCTGCACTTCCTCTGGGTGGACCTCCAGCATTAGCCACCATTTTGACTGTCGTATAATCAAATATATATTAATCCAAATTCGAATGAACTATGCCAATTTGATAGAACACAATCATATCTTGTGAATGGAAAAAGAAGTAAATTCTATCAAAAACCAAATTCAAACCGTTAAAATTAAACACAACCTACTAATTAAACTAAATCCATTGAAAATAAAATTCAACCATCATTATGAAAGATAAATATTTAGGTTACGTGATAAAATAGGAAAAGTCGCAGAAATTAGAATTCAAAATTCTCAATAGCATAGATATGAAATGAAACAAACACTACTAATGATATTTTTAATCAAAGTGAGATAGAGGAAGCTATATTTTATTTGCTTATGAACCATGAAGAGTATGATCCATTTAACACATTATGCTATTAAATAGTGATTACAATATTTGTCATAGTTTAGAAAGTAAACAATTATTCAAGACAGGAATCTTAAAATTATTTTATTAATCTTAAACTAAACCCTACGATTGATTATTTGATTTACAATTTGAGACTTCATCAAAGTGAGCCATGCATGATCCTCAACTTGACAGCCTTGGGGGAAAAAGCCAGGACTAAGAGTAGATAGAAAAAGAAACAAATAGAAGCAGTTTCATTTAGAAGCTCGAACAGACCATTTACTTTGTTTATACATTACTTAAATCACAAAAGTGCTTGTAACAAGGTAGCACCTGTGAGAAAAGAAAGATAAGATCCCAATTTTAGCCTAAAATGCCTCAATTACTAATGAAAAAGTAAATAAAGATGAGAAAATCCTAGAGAGCGTGTCTCATATGAACTTTGCTTGATCCACAAACTGTATAATACATGCTAGTGAGTACCCATGCTCGAGCAATAACTAATGCACCATAACAATTAGGACAGGAAGGTGCAATAGTCGTCATTAAAAGACAGTAAAACTAGCTTTCAAGAATTTCCAGGTAGGTAAATACATGATCTCCAAGAATGTATTCATCAGCCGTTGAGAAAATTCCCATGAATTGTTGATCAACGAAATTACCAGTTCCCAATGGTTTCTAATAATGGAAGAGCAGATCAAGCAATAAAGCATCATCGAAAAGCATATGAAGCTGCAGGATCTTTTCAGAATTGAAATGCCGCTAGTAGCAAATAGATCTACTTTGCACGATCATTTGACATTATTTAACAGCCCCGATCGTAAACAACAAAGAATTCAAGAAAATAGAAAAGGAACTGTTCCTTCATCCAAAAGCTAGAAATTTCCTTCAAAGATCGAGATCCACAACTTAATACCAACAGATTATGCAAATCGAACTTTCACGAGGTGAGTTAAACATATATCTTCTCACATAACTCTAGAGAAAATTGACTAATAGAACGAAACATCTCAAGAGATCCATCAACTCCAGATACGAGCAAGCAGCCATCTTAGGTCGAAATATCCCGTGCAAAAAGCATCCACCAATCGAGGAGGAACCGAACCAAGGAAGGGATAACAAAAAAGGATCTATAAGGGACGCATGCGAATGTAATCAAAATCATACCTTCTGTGACGGACAGAATCTAGGGTTTCCGAGGAGAAACTGGAAAGCTATCGCCGCCGACGCCGAAGGGGAAAGAAACGATCTGCTGTCTTCGCTGTGCTCTAAACGTTTTCGATTGGACCTATCTTTTTTCAAACGGGTCTTTATTGGGCCTAATGTCCATCTGCAGGCCCAAAATTTATCCCTGGTTCATTCCCTCCGAAGCGAAACTCTTCCTCTTATTTTTTTTCCCTCAAATATAATTTGAAAAACTTTCTTTAATCTTTTTATTCATTTTTTTTTTATTTCTCTCCTATCCATTCACCTTCTCGCGGTGGCATCCATTCACTTTCTCGATAGGATACACAATCGGGCTTCGCCGAACTTTGACTTTTTACCTCCAAAGTCAAAGTCAACCCTAAATGCCAACAGCATCCACAGTTTTACGGTGGTTGTACGTCCTTGTTCGGGCCTTCCAATAAATGTTGGGAGCTCCTTTCCTTGTCTTTATTCATACGCAATTTATTATATATAATCAAAAACAGAAAAATGTATCATTCTTCCACTTGAAAACATAATATAATTTTACACATTAATATGACAATCTATATATTTTAAATGATATCAAAAGTCATACCGATAATGATTTATTTAAGTGTCTTTTTTTTTAAAATAAATATTTAAATGAAACTAATTGCATATTGTGGCAGGTACAGGAACATGTATTTTTCCTCAATTTATTTAGTAGATAGGAACGGAGAAAGGGAAAGGGATTATCATAATAGATTTATGTGGGAATATAAGTTATATACCCTCGAGTTCTTAAATAGATTAATAAAAATAATATGTATTAGTCTAATTCTTCTATCCTTGAATATTAATTTAATTTACTATATTGAAAGTAGTAATTTTTTAAATATGAATATCCTCGAAAAATTTAATTCATATTCAAAAAATTATCGCTCTCAATATATTGAGTCAAATTGATATTTGAGGACATTAATATAATCAGAAGAACTAGATAAAATTATAAGACTTAATTTCACGTCATTCCGATCTCTCTAGGTCTATTAATCAATTTTGACTAAAACTCTTTAGATTTATTTGATCAAAATCAGCTGATGGACTTAAAGAGTTTAGAATGACATGAAATTAGGTCCTATGAATTCGTATAGTTCTTCTGATTATATTTATACATTCAAACATTAATTTGACCTAATATATTGAAAGTCGTAAATTTTTAAATACGAATTAGATTTTTCGAATTTTAAAAAATTATTACTCTCAATATAATAGGGTCAAATTGATGTTTGAGAACATTTATATAATTAGGAGAACTAAATGAACACATAAAACTTAATTTCATGTCATTCCGACTTCTCTAGGTCCGATTTCGGTCGAAATTGATTAATAGACCTAGAAAGCTCGAAATGACATGAAATCAAGTCTTATATATTCATTTAGTTCTCTCAATTATATAAATGTTCTCAAATATCAATTTGATCAATTATATCGAGAATAATAATTTTTTGAACATAAATCGATCATTGATTAAAAAAATAACAATCATTTTATTTTTAAAAATAAAAAATAATCGATTACTACTATAGCAATCGATTTTTACTTTTCTCAATCGATTGAGAATAATAACAAAGGTAAAAATAGAATTGGATACGTAATTTGATAATTTTAAAATTAAGATATATAATTTAGTAATTTTGAAAACTTATCTATATGATTTGGTAAAAAATTTAAAAAAAATTATAGAAATGGTGATATATGATTACTGAAATAATTTTGATCTACTTAAAAAAAACAT
This sequence comes from Hedychium gardnerianum, assembly GCA_038050645.1. Taxonomy (NCBI): domain Eukaryota; kingdom Viridiplantae; phylum Streptophyta; class Magnoliopsida; order Zingiberales; family Zingiberaceae; genus Hedychium; species Hedychium gardnerianum. Next base: position 994,620 of record JBBUKS010000044.1, read on the forward strand.
ACTTAAATAATGTTTTAAATCTGCAATAAAATGGGCACCTAATCTGTCCTGACATTGCATTCAATTCAAGGTGGCTCCAACGACCTTACCAGTAAAAAAGCTCTAAAAACAAAAGGTATTCAATACTACTGTATAATTGCGCTTTAAATTAGAGTAATTTTCCACATAAGAGCACGTATAATTCAACTTGTTACATTTGAAAGATCTAAATCAAACAGCATAGACATACCCATTTAAATAGCTTAAACGACCGTATCTACTCGTTCCAGCAGTTTTGGATGTTTCCATTTTTGCTACGTGAATCCAATCCGTCGTGTATTAAAGTAATTTAGAAGAATCCGCCATGGATGTTGGATTTGGCGACACAACCCATTAGATACGGCATTTGCCATGTAATGATAATTTTGTTTTCGAGTAATCAAGCTGCTTTTCCAGCTTCTGCCCCACACGCTTTAACTGGCGGCAGAAATTTCTGCCAGCCTCTTAAAACCTTGAAGTAATATTAATTGAGACCACCATCATGGCAGCAAAGGGGAAGAAAAAATTAGCATAAATTGCCATGGCTGATACGTCTTGCACCTCCTCATCCTTCTAATGATTGTGTTGTTCTGTGATCTGTTGACACAGGGAACTCAGCAAGCGAACCTCTCTCTACCTCTGTCTCTTTTTTTCTCGACAAATCAAAGGTAGATTCTTAGGGTTTGGTTATCAGCGTCCCTGCTGTTGTTTTTGGCAACTGCGCATTAGGTTTTTCACCTCAAGTGTTTCGTGCAAATTGATGTGTGTTTTTTTTCTCCTCTTCTTGCAGAGAATGATAGGGGTTTGAGAACGATCTCCCTTTTGCTCAAAGGATGCTTGTTCTTTTCTTTCTTTGAGAAGATGAATCTTTGATTCCCTTCTGCCCCAACAAGAGATTTCAGGTGAGTCTACTCTTCTATTCCATGATTTTGGTGGCCGTAGTTTCTGGTTTTTCTTAATTCTCTTTGCGTTTAATTGGTTTGAATGTGTGATGTTTGCAAAAAAATATATATTAAATTTTTTGTTTTGAAGGTTGAAGATGGGGTTTAGTTGAAAGAAATAGGAATTGAATCTTGCAGAATTTGACAGGTTTTCTTCATTGGATATGCACTTATTTTTGGTTTAGAACAAAAACTCTTCTTTTTTTTGGGGTTTATCAGAGTACAAGCTAGTAAAATAGGAAGATTGCAAGAACAACTGGTAACAAGGATAGATATTTTGGAGAGGCCATGAAAACAGATTTGAGGCAAAAAAGGACTCGAAAGCAGTATCGACTTGTGTGCAACACTCGAGGAAATGAAAAAAAGGAGCAGAACACTCAGAAGGAGCTCAATTGATCTGATTAAAAAAACAACTTTGAGATAATTATTGGTAGATGAAAGTTAAGAAATTCTGCCTTGTTATTACTGCAGTTTTTGTTGGTTTTTGGGTTCTTAAAATCGTCAAAACATTGAATTTAGCACACACAAAAATCCTCTTCATTTTGTTGCATCTTTCTCATTTAAGGCTCTCTTACTAGGACTATAAACAAATCAAACCGAGTCAAACTTTGGAGTGTTCAAGCTTGTTTGATAAGGTAATCGAGCCAAGCCGAGTCGAGCCTAAAATGAACCAAGCTTTTGAAATGATTGTTCAAGCTTGGCTTGATTTATTTTTTATAAGCTTGAGCTTGTTTGAAGCTTGGTTTGAGCTTGGTTCGTTTAGATGTTATCGAGCTTTCACTTCAAGCTTAGCTTGAGTTTGGTTTGTTTAAATATTATCGAGCTCTCAATTTAAGTTTATTTGATTGTTTAAAATTTTTACTTGTTTGATTAATTATTAAGCTTGATAATTCAAACTTATTTATTTATTTTATTTATTTAACATGTTGATACGAGTTTTATTAATGAATATGATTGTTCACGAACGTTGTTCACGAACGTTGTTCACGAATATTGTTCACGAATATTAACGAGCTGAACACATATATGTTCAAGTTTGTTTCTTTAGTTTAACGAGTTGTTGAAGCTTGTTTGTTTAATTGATCTTGTGTATATTGAACAAACATAAACAAGCTCTTATCAAGCTGAACACCAAACTTATTCATTAACGTTTGATTCATTTACAACACTAACTTTTACTAATTTTAAACTTCAGCTATCTATATGAAAAGAGAGATGATTTTTTGCTTTCTTCATGTCAGTCTTATTATTATTATTATTATTATTATTATTATTATTATTATTATTATTATTATTATTATTATTATTATTATTATTA
>JBBUKS010000044.1:1002337-1061998 GCA_038050645.1 Hedychium gardnerianum
AAATCTGCACAAATTTTTTACGATAAGAACTAAAGGTTATGTAGATAACCTATATATACTCTGCGCTTTCAAAACCAACGGTTGGATGCTAAACGACATAAAGGCGGGAGATAAACCATAACCATTGGATTTAGAGCAGAAGATAGGTTTAAATCTGAGTAATCATCACAAAATCAATGACTCCTCGATATCCTCGCAAAAAGTTCACATCGCATTAATATAACACTACCTCGGAAGCATAATGGCGCACTCACGATCAGAAGCCAAAGCAAAAACAAATATGTGACGCTTTTAATAGGCGTGGTCGCAATTAATGATTCAAAATTTCATATTTAATATCTCAAATCTCATATAGTCACCTAAATGAATGTCACGTGGGCGACACCTCAGGAATGAGGTTAAAAACGCTATAGTTCAGTCAGTTAAACTATGCTTCCTTGGACTAGACTTGAAGGGGAGACATATGATATGAAGGATATCCAAAGAATGTCATGTGACATTTGAGGGCTAAGTGTCAATAGATGTGTCCAATCAACCCATAGCTCCAGCAGCTCCCGGCTCCAGCAGCTCCCGACTCTTCATCAGCCCCCGGCTCTAGCAGCCCCCGGCTTCAGCAGCTCCCGGCTTCAGCAGCTCCCGACTCTCCAATCAATACCTAGCTCCAATAGTCCTCGGCTCTAGCAGCTCTCGGCTCTCTTACAACCCCCGACTTTTACAGCTCCTGATTTTTAGGCATCTCCCAGGTCCTTCGGTTATAAAAGGATGTCAAACACATAAAATGTTCTCGTATAAAAACTCATATTTTTCGACAACGAACGAATGACGCATTCAATCGAACGTTCAAAACGTAAGCGTTATCTTTCGATTAAACTTGAAAAGCATCACTAATGATAAATTAAAAGATTAATTAATTATGAGTAACGCTGCGAGAAATATAAAAGGAGGTTATCTCTATAATCAGAGGTACACGCAGACATACTTTCACATCTATAAGTTTTAATTTTTCCTTATATATTTTTCATCTCAATTGATTTGAGCGTCGGAGAATTAACGTCAAAAATTCTTCTAATTATTTCTCTAATCCTCTTGATACAGATCATTCTTATCTAATTATTTCTCTAATCCTCTTGATACAGATCATTCTTATCTCATACAGAATCATTGAACCCTTCTTTCTTATTCTCTTCTTTAAAAACTCTTCTATCATCTTAAAAAAAAAAAAAAATCCATCCAATGTTTACTCTAAAAAATTAATAAATCATGCGTTGATATTTCTGAACGGGATTAATTCCTATGTGAAGTCAATGAAAAGTCCCTCTTAATATTAAATCAAATTGAAGTAGCAGGTACCAACGACCAGCAACGATTCCTCGCGTATTGTATAGCTTCCACCAAAACAGGTTGGTGACGTTTTTCTTTAGGCATAGGAACGTTAGCAGAGAGAAATGATACTGCGGTCTCAAAAGGTACGCTTAATCCGTAAGACTTGCAAGGCTTAAATCAAAGCGTAATTGTCGTTCAATAATGAGGCAGATCTGTCGAGAGCACTCAGCATGGGCATTTCTTAAGTACAATTTATTGTAGCTATAAACTGTTACAGCACAGCAATCACACTGGGAGACAACCACTGAGTCAATTGTCATTCTGTAATTATTGCTGATATCTCAGAGTACGATCCATCTGGATGAACATACAGAATAACCCAAAACACATAATTGGTTGCTTGTGAAGTACGCTAAACAAACCGTACTAGCTAGTTCTTTCTCCTTTTCAACCTCGCATTATCGGATGCACCTTCACACCATCGCTGTTGAGGGTAGTATCTGAAATCTTCTTCCTCTCCTTCTAACTTCTTCTTTAATCTGTTAGCCCCAGCAGGTCCGAGTCGATTTCTTACATGATTGCGAAAGTTCCGGGAGCTGCCCCCGACATGATTCATTTCACTGTCAGGGAAAAACTTTGTCGATCTAGGAAATACATTACCAACAGGTGCCAGATTATCATCCCCGGTGCCAGGCATGTGACGCGGTCGTACTTGTTGTACGAATCCCTGTTTGTCATTATATTCTCTTGATCCCAGACAATGAGCATCATCAGGTAAAACACGGCTGGGATCAACACCACTAGCAATATGACGTGTTTGTACGAGTCCATGCCTGTCATCATAGTCCCTGCTATCAACAAATTTGTCCTCAGAGTATGAAGGTTCAAGATACTCTGTATCATACTCGGTATCATACTCGGTATTTTCAGCTAATCTCATCTCATATCTTCTATTCCTCAAAGCTCTACCAGCCCTAGCTAAATCAAGTTCTCTAGCCAAATGCATTTCTCTCATGTCAGGTTGAAACTGAGGGCATCGAAGTAAAGCATGCCTGCTCGTTATCTCATCTTCTGGATGATTCCTAATCATCTCAACTCTATCACGTGAAGGTCCATCTGTTGTTAAATATGCATCATCATCAATGTACATTTCAGGTGCTCTTCCAGGTGAAAACCATTGAATGGGTGAGCATGATCGATACAAACGCACTGGAGATCTCCTGATGGGAGAAACGCTACTGCCCCTCAACAGAAAGTCATTCTCAGTTCGTTCATAATGCAAATTTGAGTGTGAATGTAGCAAATTATCTGCTATTTCACCAGGTAAACTTGTGATTTTATCCTCGCAAATCACATAATCAGGAATTTCTCTCCCAACAATCCTGTTGGTGTCAATGTCTCTTACTTGGCGTCTACCACTCGATTCCTCTCGAGGCCCTTGGGGCTGCCTCCAAGATGGAAACCGACGATCCGGTGGATAGTCTGTCATCCTTCTCAATGATCTATGGGTGCTACCATTTGGAGAAGCAGTAAATGGAACCGTATCTTCATTATGCCTCGTATATCGTGATTTTCTGGGGTTACTATGTCCTGGTCCATACTGGATGTCAGGATCCCGAGTAACATGATGATTATAGTTCCTTCGATTGTTCATGTAATCAGATTCACGTCGGCCAATTGTCTGATCATGATTGTTAGTTTCCAATTTTGAATGCCTATAATATATAAGAATAAAAACCATTAATGTCATAGTAAAAGTAGATACTATCAGAAATAGCAATGGCAATTACAAAAGTGTAAGAGCATTATCACCTTCTCCCTTGAGAATATAAATTGACATGCTTCTCCTTATCATCAATCAACCTTTCTTTCTCCGTACCATCAGGAGCTGACCTAGAAGAAGTAGCATTCCTGTAACCAAATGACTTAGTTGAAGGTGTTCCCTCTCTATACTTGTACCTGCTGTCGTCATGCTTAATGTGACTATGTTTGAATGGGTTATAAACATGCTTAGTTCCTGGACTATTAACATTGGACTCCCCCTCTCGTAGTTCTGGATGCTTCATTGCTACACTAATAGCTTTTGTGGTCATCTGCCCTCCGCCTACATATTCATTTTTGTTTTTTTCAATTGCAGGAGATGCCTCGATTGAGCTTGACCTCACTTGAGACACATTGTCCTTTCCAAGGTGTTTCTCTCTTGTTCCCTGACAAGGTTTAACAAGCTTGTTATTGGAAGAAGCAGTCAACTCCATTATAACTGGCAATTTAGGCAAGTCTGTCTTGACGTAACTGGTTATCTCCCTTTTATCATGGCACATCACAGCACTATGACCACTTACTTCTTCAGTTTGTATTTCCTTGCCTTTCGTATCCAGATGCACATCTGTCATGACAGGAAAACCTTCTGAACTGATGGAAGCGATAGCAACTTTAGCATCCAGTTTATTTTTATACTGACATTGGATCTCGTTTGCACATTGTCGCTCACTATCTTCACAATCACCAACTCCATGACTGGTAACCTTATTTCTTGTATCCTTTGGAGCTTCAGGAGCACCTTGCTGTTCAGCATCAACAACACACTGCTTTATCTGAATGTTAGCAGATGAGTCCATGCCTTCCTGATTCCTACAGGTGAATATAGTATTTTTTCTAGGATCAGAATCAAGATTGCTATTGGCCAAATTTTTTGACATAGTGCATTCTTCGCCTGACAAGTTCATTTCAGCTCTTCTTTCAGATGATAATCCATCATAGGCACTGGGTTCTTTAGGATCAGATTCCACAAACTCATTATGCCGGGAAGAATCCTTGCCAACAATTACACAAATTACTCTATCTTCTGCAGTACATCCTTTCACATCAGAAAGGAAAGACTCAACATTAGCCAATGGTTTGCTATAACTTCCTTTTGCATCTTGGTTAATGCAACTGTCATCAACTTTGGAAAGTATCATAGAATCTGATATTGTAGAAGGATTTAAGTCTTGACAAGCTTTTTCATCCAAGCTTGTGTTTGCAACACTAAGCAAAGTTGGATTAGGTTCATAAAGAATATTTGCATGACACAAAGAACTAGAATCCAAAGCTGTGGGTAGTTGTGTCAAAGAGGCTAACTGGTGATTACCTAAGACCAAATTTGGAGATTTCACCTGAAATTCTTCAGGCAGTTCTGGTTTGACCTCTTTATCTAGTGATGGGTCCTCAATCTGAGAAGTTACATGGAAACTTCCATCACATGGTTCGGATTTCACTTGTGCAATAACACCTGATTTTAAACTATTAAATTGATGCCTTTTAGTGTCTTTCTGATTTTGGTTCGCACATGGTTCAGGCTTCACAGTTGTAAAAGAAGCATCTGAAAGATTACCTGTCAAGGACAAACTTAGATCAAGAGGAGCTACTCCTAAATTGTCACGCAACTTTGGTCTGCTAGGTAGCCGAAGTTGCAAATCTAAACCATCTACATAGTCTGTAGTTCCATCCACAGGCATTTCCAAATTGGTAGACCTCATGTTGCGTCGATGCGACCCAACCATTGATAATCCTAATCCAAAATTGTTTGGGATTTCTTGAGTATTTTGGATGGGAATTCTGTCATCGTTTGGTTGATGCAAGTCCTTCAACTTTAACTCATTGTTCATCTCATGATAAGTAGCTAAATTATGCAAATTAACATCCCACACTTCCATTGGAAAATTCAAATCCCACTTTTCTATACTTGAGTACAGATTTGAAGCACATTGTGATTCCAAATCATTGTAACTGGTTTGATGAAGATGTTCCAGCTTATTGGCCCCAGGTAGATCCAATGGACACGTTTCATCTTTCACTTTCTTTGACAAGTCCAGGATGCATTGCATATCCTGACATGATGATAGATACAAACATGATGTTTCAACCCCTTCAGATGAAGATACATCACTTGAAGCAATTATCTTCCCAACAGCTTCTTTACCTTTGAGCATTTCAGATTCAAATTCCACTGATGAATTCTTCCCTTTCTCTATACCAAAGCCTAGTGATGCCCTTATAACTACATCCAGATCGTCATGCATACTTGATTCTCCACTTCCAGTGGTGCCTTTCTTGAGCCCTATGTTTTGATTAACCTGGGAAGGAAATCCATGTAAACCAGGCAGTCTGATGGAAGACCCTAACAAGTCATCAGGACTTACATTACTGTCTAGTTTCAGACCAGCAGAGTTCTCTGAAACAGAAGATTCTGATTTTAGTAAGAGCTTCCTCGGTTGCTCACTTAAATTCTTTGGCACTGTGGGTGTATTTTGGCATGTAGAAGATGGAGACTGTGACATATGAAATAGCCTTTTCTTGATTGGTATACCAGATATAGGCTCGTCAGAATGCAGATCAGCAAGACCAATCTGAATCTATCAATAATAAATTTCAAATAAATTAATATTCTTAAGCATAATAACACAGCTTATTTTCTCAAACTGCTTTGTAATGGTATTAGCAAGGAAACCACCTCTTTGGTAGTCTGCATTTATTTGCACTCTAGGCAAAGAGAGAAGGTTAGAACTGCTCCGTAGTGGCTAAACTAAAAATGAAGAAAAATAATACATTGATTCACCAACACATTTTCCAGATCCTTCTCTGTACCTAAAAGGGAACATAAACATGAGGTAGATAAGAATAAGAAGCAAAACAAAACAGTAAAAGAAATGGATAACATCATTGCGTAGATTAACTTCCTCTCTAATGTAAAACATATGCAAAACAAATACCATGAGCTCCAGAGTAGATTGACCCAAACATCACGGCTTGTATTAACCAAAAATAATGTTTCTTTTCACATCGTAACACTTACTTTCAACAAAACCAAACCCTAGTGACAGCCAAAATAGGGACATCGGATTATACGAACGAAGTTATACCATCTCTAACGCTTGAGTTCAGTCGTTCACCGATATCATGTTGCAAAAGCACAACCCTAACAATGTCCTCAGAACGATCCTTAAGTTGAAAGCTACTGGAGCACACTACAGCAACATGGAGGAATGAGGATTACCAAAATCCAAAAGAGACCAGATAGCAGGATAACAAGTAGTTCGGATTCGGAAGGGGAAAAAGACAAATTGTAAAGTCTTCAACTACTCGCTCTTCCTTCCATCGCCTACTCACTCCTCTTCCACTCTAAAAAATTTAGCTGGCTTCTCTGTCAGAGAACGCTTTCTTGAATCGTGAGGATGGCAAATCGGGACTAGATCTAAAAAAAAAAAACTTTTGACTTCAGTCAACCGCGTCTTTCTCTTGGACTCCGTTCCTGACATCTATCGATCTCGTCCCACGCCAAGACACCGTCCAAGAGCAACAGTCCAGTCGATCTGTTCACTCCGAGAAACTTCTTCGAACAAACCAAAGCGACTCCACAAAAAAGTGAAAGAAAAAAAAAAATCCAAACTACAGATCTGCTCTAAGACAACCAATTACCTGCTCGCATCGATCTCGTCGATAAATCGCTACGACGGAGATGAGAGATCGGAAAGAGGGGGAAGGGAAACCGCGAAAGTGCTCGGAAGCAGTGAGGAAGAGGAGCTTGCGCACGCCACCTCTCGCCTTTACCTAATCTTCTGAATAAATGGGAGGTGCGTCACATCTCCGTCTCCGCTGTCGTGCCGCTGTCGACTCACGATATGGCTTCAATAAACCGGAACCACCGTTATATTTGAGTTTTTTTTTTTCTTTTATCGTGATTTTGACGCCCATTAAAGAAAAAGACCGCCACAAAAAAGCACAGAATCTATGCGATAGGATATTGGTTGTGGTTTAACGCTCCGTTACGGCATATGCCGGCCAGGCGAGATATGCTTTTTGCCCCTATAAAATTCTAATAAATAATGAAAGGCCACAGCATATTCTAATAATTAAAAAAGTATAGGATTTCTGAAGTCGGTGGATTCCAGATAATTTGTGGAATTTGTTATTTTGATAAAGTGGGAGAATGCAAGAAATTTAAAAAAATATATTTACAAAATATGTTTTTAGAAAAAGTTAGAATAAGTTGCTCGTTTTGAAAATTCTGAATTAGAATTCTCAAAATATTTTTTTTTTTTGAATTTTTTTTATTTTAGTACTGCTGCAGCTACAATTTTTTTTTTAATAAAAGACATTTTTTAAAGATTTTGATAATTAAAAGTGCTTTTTCCCCTTAGAAATCAATTGTTCTTTTGAAAATATATAACACTCGTTATCTTCTCCAGCTGGAGTGTGACAGCTTCACTTTAATTAGGGTAGGCAATTTCTAGACAGGTGGTTGTCGCATCACTTTTATTACGACGTTAAATGCAGCAATATTATAAATTAAAATAATTTAAAATCATTAAAATCCCACGAATTAATGAATACTTTTTTTAAAATTAATTTAAAAATACAGAATTAATAAATTATCCGCTGAGAAAGGTGGTTGTTCCATCACTTTGATTGTGGCGTTAAATGCAGTAATATTTTATTATTAAAAATATACTATTATGAATTAAAATAATTTAAGATCATTGAATTCCGTTTCAATCAATTTTAAGTCGCTGATCAAATTTTTTTTTTCTTCATAAAATTCAATTAATAATCTCAAAATTAATCAACATAAATTAAATACATAATACTAATTAAAAAATTAATTAATTAATTTTAAAAAAATAATTTAAAATCAGCTTTATAATTATTTCTCATAAAATATTTTACTATTAATTTTCTTTATTAATATTCTAATTAAAGTTTTTAAAATAAAAGTTTAATTTTTCATTCTAACAAAATTTTAATTATAAATTTTGTAGCTAAATTATTTTATAACTATTTTAAGAATAAAATCTTCATCAAAATAACTCTTTTTTTTTAAAAAAAAAAGAAGAGTAATATTCTATTAAAAATATTTAAAGATTGTCGAAATCCTTTTATTATACTAAAAACTAATTTATTCAAATAATCATATTTTTTTTAATCAAAATGAGTTATTTTAGATATAAAGAGATATTAATATTCTACTTAACCTATTTAGGATGATTAAAACTATTTTTTTTTATAATTCAAATGCCCGAGCTTCCAAACTAAACAAATTGTGGGCAAGTTATATTTGTCCGACTATTTAGAACTAATAACAAATAATTCAAAAGGATTTCTGCACAGGAGAAAATTCAATCTCGTGAGACAATGCTTCCTCAGCAACATAAATCATTCTTTCATATTAATTTACTTTGTTTAAATTGATAATATGACCATAGCAAAATAAAAATAATAATAATAAAGGTCTAGAGATGTAATAGGAACACGTTCTAGCAAGAGCCAGATTGTACTGGGCCATGTTGCCACTGGCAAATTTTACAGCATTAGGCAGACTCAAGGTTTCTTCTACTTGAGCTCTTGTTAAAATTCCCACAGGCCGCAGACCAACTTGGAGAAGAACAAACCAAAAAAATTTTGATAGCCTAGAAGCCAAGATTTGGAACAAGATGCATAGGTTATTGTTATGGTTGTATTTTTCAAAAAAAAAAAAAAGGGAAAAGAAATGGTTCAATTTATTCATAAATTAGGTTTACAATCTTAATTCCTCCATTGTCTCCAGCTACAAAATATTCTCAGTAAAAGAAACTAAATCATGATATCTGGAGCATTCCCCAGAGAATATGAAGGAAAAAAAGGCCAATTAACACTTGTCGATCTTCTGCAGGAAGAACAATGAGAGATGGTCATCCACTAATCTAAATAATTTGGTTTTAAAGAGCATAAATGTTATAAGAGAAGCAGCATCACTGCTAGTTCAAGTGTCCAGGATTGGCATTGAGAAACTACCAATTAAAGGTGAGTTGCGAGTTTATCACACACCATTGCTATTGGTTAACATACTAGATCTTTATACGGCTTTTGCACCTTTTCTACATGGTTAATCACATAATCGTCAGATATCAGGTTTATAGTACATTGTTGATTTGATAAGAAATCAAGTAACCAAGTGCAAAAGAAAATAGATGGTTCATGTTGCAAAAAGGTCCAGAATTTTCTGAAAGTAGAACATGAAAGAACTTCTATACCTCAGTCACAGATAAGTGCATAGGATAGTGCACACAAGTGTACTGGAGCAATTATGAACTTCTCCACATGAACTGACAGAGTAAGATGGGCAATGCCTTTCACTCGCTGTGGTAGGTATCTCTTGTTCCTACGAATAAAATCTGGAGGCTCTCCAACTATGCAAGTCAAAGGCCCTAAATTTTAGCATGATTTCAACACCTAAGCAATCTATAAAGTCCACATTCAATAAGTTGCATAAAACACCAGAAATGCATACTAACAGTAATAAGCAACTTGCTGAAATACCCTTCTTCTTTTTACAATGAAAACCAGTTTAAATATTATCAGATCCTAGAAGAACACTATACAACCAATGGTTGTGAAAACATGCACCATCATCCAAATATATACTAGAATATTGGGCCTGAGCATAATTAAAATGATTTGAGCTTTGTAACAAACAACAGAAAACTGAGCAATTTCAAAGTTTTAATCATTGTCTGCATACTAGAGCACTTTAGTTCATTGTCATAAAAAATCTGGTGAAGATAGTGATATTTGTATTTGAAAGAAATGCTACATATTGTAGCAAAGGGTGATTACGCTCACCTCAAGCGCCCCTCACAGTCCGTTCCAAGGTTATGTGAAGGAAGGTAAATCACGGAGTCAGCTTATGGCCGACCGCCAAGTGGCTAGAGGGTGGGAAGACTTTTTCCCCGAGGGCATGCATCCATCAGGAATTGATCCCTGCCCCATGAAAGAAATGCTACAGATGCTGCATGTTCAGATGGCATCATGGTACTTATCATTGTGTCTCTTGCAGATTTTGTTAGCAAGAGACGCCCCTTGACAAAGCCAACCAACATATTTTGTGATGAGCTACTTTGATAAGCGGTCTAAGATATTTCAGAAGTTAACAATCTAAATAAATAATCAGAAAACATTGACAGTATCAAGATCTGTGATCATTATCAGGCAAATGACAGGAGGAAACTGACCTCTTAGACGGATCTTTGTGGGAAAGAATTCCAATGGATACTGCTTATACCAGTCAGGTTATCATGAAACTCAACAGGCAAAAACTCGAAGGTATTGCATCCTTGGGAATGCTCAGTTACTTCAGTGGGAAGGCAGACAAATAATTACCTGTTGGTGAATTATGTTTAGGATTAGCAAAAAGCCAAGAAACAAGTAGAAGTTATTTAAAAAAATCTGGTCATAGGTCAGTGCAACGGAGTTTATCAAGTTAAATTAAATGTGAACCAAACAATTGCAACATAAAAGACGGTTCTTTTCTCCCTGGTGACTGTAGGCACTGAATAGGACTTTTTTAATCTCAAGTGCATATAACGGTCCCAATTGATGGATGAATATTCATCCTTGAACTCTACCTATTAAAATTCAGAATGAATTAGTTGTTAAAGCTTTAAATACTATTTTTAAATTTGATTAGTGTAAAACAATCTTTAATGCGACTTCCATATCCTGCCTATGGGTTTGATGTCTAACATGTACAAAATTGGAAAGAACAGAATATGGATGAATAAAACTCCATTTTTCTTGTGACACTAGCATGCAGAAACATTCAGATCAACATTGTAAGTAGCCTAATGAAGCATATTATACCATTCCAGACGAACACATTAGCCACACCCAAAATGTGGAGGTTGGAGTTCTTTTAGTCTTCGAACAACTTGCTTCATTGAGGGCCTAATAGAAAGAGAATCAACAGTACACTTCACACCCAAGTGCAAGGTTTCAACCAGATCATCATGGGGAGCCACATCCCAAAGCCCTTCAGTGAAGAACTCACGGGCCCGGCCTTTTTGCAATAACATGGATGCCCAAGTTACTATGTTAAAACCATTCCCATAGGGGGAGAAGGAAGGATCCAGTGCTTTCTTATCTGAAATTAGCTCCAATAGCACCACACCGTAGCTATAAACGTCTGCTTTATCAGAAACACGACATGTCATGGCATATTCAGGAGCAACATATCCAAAAGTTCCAGCCACACCTGTAGTTGCATGGGTCTCAGAATTTCCTAGAAGCCTTGCCAATCCAAAATCTGAGAGATATGCATTAAATTCATTGTCCAACAATATATTGCTTGGTTTAACATCCCGATGAAGGATCCGGGGAACACATTCATCATGTAAGTAATTAAGAGCACAGGCAATGTCTAAAGCAATCTTGTGAAGCATCCTCCAATTTACAGGTCTTCTCAACCTTTCTTGTATAAATCTCTCCAAATTACCACCTGGAAGATAATTGTAAATCAAAAACATCTCAGAATCACTAAGATGGTAACCTATTAGCATCACGAGATTAGAATGCCGCAATCTTCCAAGAGTCTTGATCTCTGCATGGAACTGTTGAACACCTTGAAACCTTCCAATTGCGAGTCTCTTTATAGCCACTAGAACCCCTGGTGAAATTTCAGCCTTGTATGTGGCTCCAAAACCTCCACTTCCAATGCAGTTGCTTGCATTAAAACCTCCAGTTGCTCGTGCAACACTCTCATAAGTCAGTAGAACCCCAATATCCACAAATACAGTCACCTCCTTTCTTCCAGAAGACCTAGCAGAGGACCTATTGCCTGGAGCACACTTTCTTGTGTAAATATAAAGGACAATCAGAGCTAAGAGGACTGAAACTATGGCTGCTGCTGACGCAATAGAAGCAATTTCAATAGAACTAAAGCCACCACTGCTATCATTGGATGAGTTTTCTGATGCTGAGTCCATATATGATTGTGGACTATGGCTGCTCCCTTGTGTACCAGATGAAGGAACAGAGAGAGAGTATGCAGGACAAGGTTGGAGCAAAGGGTTTCCAAAGACACTATCACATCTAAGTGTACTGGCATTAACAGGCCATGATCCAGACAAATTATTGAATGAAACATTGAATTTCGAAAGTGAAGCAAAGTTGGCGAACATTGGAGGAATAACCCCTGAAAGCTTGTTGTTATTAAGTACAAGGGCAGTGAGATTTCTCATCTTCACAAAGCCAGCAGGAATATAACCAGCAAGGGAATTTGAAGACAGATCCAAAACCTGAAGAGAATGCAACTTATTCATGTCAGGAGGAATGTGACCGCTGAAATTGTTACCAGCTAATGAGAGATACTTTAACCCTTTTAACTGTGTGATACTGGCAGGTATCTCACCCTGCAGCTGATTCCAACTCAAATTCAGACAAACAAGATTATTTAACAACCCAAAACTGGCAGGAATGGTTCCAGATATCTGATTACTGGCAACATCCAGCGCCACAAGAGACCGGCATATTGTACCTACTTCTGATGTAAATCTTCCATTCATCATATTGTTGCTTAAGTTGATCACCAAATGACTTACCCTGCTGCACTTCTCCAATATAATAACAGAAAGCGACCCAAAAAGATGATTCCCATTAGCAAGAAATATATAGACAGTATTGTTCATGGACCTACTGGTGGCCAATGGTAAAGAAGATAGAGCGCCTGTAAAATTATTGTTTGCTAAATTGTGATAAATTGCAAATTCACCGCCAGGTTCAGAAAGAAGCCTTTTCAGATCTTTAAGTCCGCTGTAAGCAAAAAGAGAAACATAAGACGAGGACAGATCATCTAATGTGATGTTAGATGAAGGGCACTCTTTGTTGGTAAATTTAGGGATGGAGGCAGACAATTGATTTCCACTGACATCAAACACATCCATACATGGCACTGGGAGCTCCTTGTTGAGCCAACCAGTCAATCTGTTTGAGCTCAAATTAAGAAATTTAAGTTTTTTGCATTGGGTAAATGCCTGTGGTATATGTCCTTGAAATAGATTCCGGCCTAAATTAACCATCTCCAGATTCTCACAGAGTCCCCAGTTTCTAGGAATCATCCCTTCAAATGTTGCCCTTGGTGCCCAAAGCACCCTAAGCTTCGGTAGAGCTGTGATATTTTCAGCAAGTCTTCCTTGGAAACAATTAAATTCATCAATATTAACAGAGCTCGAGGTTTTCTCATCTTGCATAGGACCATACTGACTCAGAACAATAACAGACAATTCTAAGCAGCTTCCTAGCTCAGCAGGTATATATCCACTCAGGCTGTTCATAGAGATATCTAAAACCTGAAGCTTTTTCAATAACCCAAGATCAGGAGGAATAAAACCCTCAAGATGGTTGGAAAATAACAGTAGAAATCGCAACTCAGTGCAATTGCCTAAATTGGACGGAATGCTTTCCGTAAGCAAATTTCCAGACAAATCCAATATTTGCAGACTCCGGCTCCCAAATCCTAGCTCATCAGGAATCGGACCGCCAAGCTGATTAAAAGAAAGATAGAGTTCTCTAAGCTTGGAGAAACCACCAAAAAGTTTCGGAATTGTTTCGTTGAGCTGGTTGCCGGACAGGTCTAGGGTTTCTAAATCCACGCATCTCGAGAGGGAGAGTGGAATCTGACCTTTGATCAAATTGGAAGCCAAATTTAGTACACGCAAGCGTCGGGGGAAGTGTGCGGGCAAGCCACCGGAAAGCGAGTTGCCCTCTAGATCAAGTATTTCCAGTTTCTCCAACCCCCAGATATCGCCCGGGATCTCGCCATCAAAGTCATGGAACGGCAAAGAAAGCACCCTGAGCTCTGAGAGACTTCGTAGGGACGAACTAAGTGTCCCAGCCATCCTCCGTTCGAGATCGCTGCAGCTGCGCCGATAAGGGCTGGATCGGGAGCAGGGGAGCTTAAAGGCACCGCCTTTCGCAGAGATATTAACAGAAACGATCCGTGACCGTCCGTCACACTCAACTCCGGGCCAGGCGCAGTGGTCGGCGTCGGAGCCCCATACTCCAAGCAATCTAGCAGGGTCGGAAGTAACGCAGCTTTTGAACTGCAGCAAGACGGATCTCTCCACCTCACGATGGTCCGGATCCCTAGCGCCTCGGCCTTCAGCGCAGGAGATCGCCACCAACAGGAGGAGCAGGAGTAGTAAGGATACGAGGGTTTCAGCGGGAGCTCTCCGGCAGCTCATCTGCTTTGTAGTGTGAAATCTTAGAGAGAGAATAGAAAGACGTAGAGGTCTCTCACGGCCCTAACCCTAATCTTTACATGGAAGGAGGAGAGGGCGGAGAGGGAGGCCGAGAGGAGGACGACGAGTGCAGGGAGGTAATAATATTATTCTTGCAAATTTGAGGGTTTTGTTTTAAGAAGACTATAAAAGAAGAAGAATGACAACATTATTTTCTCTTTTTCCCCCTTAGAATTCTTTTATCTCCATTTTAAATCCATCTTCGTGGGGCCCATTTTAAATCCAAAACCGTGTGGCCCCTCGAAGTCATAAAAATTAAAAAAAAATGTTTATTTATATTTCTTAAATGTTTCTTGTTCTATGATTCTATTAAAAATGATTTTGCATATAATCTTGTGGCATAAGTTGAAATAAATTTATTTGCTTCTTTTGATCACATTCATATCATTTTAACCATGTTCTTTCATAGATTTCCTAGTTAATTTGGCTGTAGATTAGTATTTATATTGTTGGGGTCCTAACAATATAATTGGATATTCTTTAACAGTGTGGCAAAAGGTGAAACGTTCGCCCCCAGTGTCCTCGCCAATTCGTCCCAGAATCAACATGGAGGAGGTAAATCACGGGGCCTAGTCTAGTCAGCCCGAACAGTGACTAGTGCATAAAATGGGCAAGAATCTGACTACTAGCTGGGATTTGATCTCTAGATTTTATTATGATAACATCTCATGCACTAGCCAACAATTCATCTCGTGGGACTTAATATTCTCTGACAGAAATCAGAAGATGACGAGGCAGAAATTTTAAGCAAAGAAGATGAATTTTCATTATCACAGTTTTTTCATCAAAGATGAATGACTTGCTCCATTTTGAGATTTGCTTTGCTCCTGAAATGCCAGCTGCTCTTGTTTTTTATTAGCATAATATATTTAAGTGTTCGACTGATTAATTTTAAAATAATTAATTAAGTTTTATAAAAAAAAATTATCGATTATCAGAATAAATTAATAAAACGCACGTGAAGATTATCTTAACCGTCAACGTTTCCGTTGTCTATTAAAAAGATTTTTTTTCATAATATACTATAATTAATTTTTAAATTTTATATGTTTGATCTATTATTGAAAAATCACACCCGGATATATTTCTGCATTGAATAACTTAACTAGACATAAGATTTATTTTTGCTACTTTGTGATCAAATCCGAGATATTTCATAACACGAAGGGTTAAACGTCACTAATATGAAGTTACTCATTTTGAGTATTACTGGTGACAACTAATTTATTAATTTGTGATAGTAATTTATCTTTGGCACACAATTATTATAGATGAAGTGCAACCATGCTATCGGTGGTGGTGATCTAGGTATGCATGGAATAACTGTGTATTCTGAGGTCTGTAAATTTCATCTATTTCACGAGTTGAATAACTTAACTGGATATCAGAAATACTTTCCATTCGTTTCCCACTTTTAAGATCAAACCTCAGGTATTTCATGGCACAAAGGGCTAATGTCACTGATATAAAGTTACTCATTTTGAGTATTACTGGTGACAACTAATTTATTAATTCATGATAGTAAATTTTCTTTTGCACACGATTGTTGTATCTGAAGTGCACCCATGCCAACAGAAGTTTTGACCTAGTTGTTTATTAAATATTAGTATTATGAGGCCTGTTGTGGAAGAAAATATTGGGAAAATCTAAGGTGGTTGGCTGTCTAGACGGTGTGTTTTGAGCTTGTATCTTTTAGGCTGAGTGCAATCCTAGTGTTTTTGTAATCAGTCTGAATTGATAACAATAAAAAAACTCTCAAATCGACTTCATTCAAAAGAGATTGAAAACCTTTTAGATCTCATTCAACTAATCTGGTTTTCTTTTGTAGTGGGAAATAGTTATCAAAATGTATATTTCTTTATGCATATTTGAAGGCAATCAAAATTAAATTAAAAGTAAATTAATTCTTTTATTACTCAAATTTGTTATTTGATTAGATTTTTCATGCTCAATATTGGATGTTAAGGAATGGTAGTCGAGACTTGGACCACTTACTTTGTTCTTTCGTGTTATTTTTCTTTCAAGTGGAATTCTTTACCTGGTTTACCACGGCACTGAAGTCTTTCCCGGGCTCTTACCGATGGGACTTGGAAGATGATACGAAAGAGGCATCTATTTTTTTGAACGCACATGTTGGAAATTTTACGTGTGAGATGTTGTAAACAAGAAAAGCAAGATAGACTGATTTCCAAGTGGTATTTATTCTGAAAAAAAAAACATTTATTAAAGACGACGTGCACGTAAACATTTATTAAGTTCACAAGTAATCTAAGACAACCTTCCAACGAAACAAGATAATTTTATTGACCAAAAAAATTGAATTCAGATTGTATCTGGCATTCATTATTTAATTTAGGAATGTAACAGGAAATGTGTGTACATTTAAAAAAGCAAAATCTTTTTCAGATATCCAAAGTTTCATAGTGATTCATGATCACTAACAAGAATGGTTGACGGCCGGGAAAAATCACAAACCGAGAAAGTAAACAATAATAAAAAGTCAGGGCAGAATCAATATCGAAGTAAGTAGGTGTGGCGCCTGAACCAGTTGTAATCTGGGAGCCCTTGGATTGGTCCTATGGCTGCAATTGCAACGTCCTGTCATGTCCAGGTAGAAAGGGTCAGCTGAAGAATATATGCATAAAAATTATTTTGTTTACGCCAAGGTGATTTCAACGCCACGATGATTCTGACAGAGCAAATACTAAATGATTATTTTTTTATAAATTTTATATTTAATAAACCTTTTGATGGGCAAATTTGGTTCATAAGAGTTGCTAATTTATTCCTAATCAATTCTTATGGAATAATCAATCATTCTGTTTCGGCATATTCAAACAATAAATTCAGACAGAGTAACTATTCATTCTAAACCCTGAGTAATAATTTATCAAGACACCTGGACCAACAATCGAATGCATATAGCAAACATGAAGCAGCTCATAGCATAACCATTTGTCTATTTATGAAAGAGCATGTATTAGTGGATGAGAAAATTTATCACTTTACCTGATCAAAAATAAAGCGGTTTGCAACACGTTTAACAGTGCTCGCATCAACAGCATCTATCCTTGCAAAAAGCTCAGTTACAGGGATTCTTCGACCATAAGTGAGAAACTGTCACCATGGAAAACAAGGGTAAATTATAAATTTAATGTGATTGAAGCTTTTTTTTAAAAGTGACTGAAAAAAAAGAACAAATAACTCAACGAAATAATTCTTTACCTGTCGGCCAATATCCTCGGCAACAGGGCTTGTACCATCCATATGAAGTTGAAGAGAAGATTTTAACTGCATAAATCACATATTAGTCATTTCTTACAAAGTCTTCTTAAAATATATCAAATTGAAAGGAACTGTTCTTAAGTTTCCAAATTGATTGATACCTCTCATGTAATTAGGAATCAAATAAAATGAGAAATGACAACCGCACAGTTTGCTAGATAACTAGAATTAAATGGTTCTGCAGCAAAGGTACCATCTGAAACTCATCTTTAATCATCTGAGTGGATTTCATCTCTTCCTTTCTTTTTGAAATAAATAAATAAACATTTCACAAGATGTATGATATGGTAGCAGATTTATTTCCTATGATCAATAAGCATATGATCCATTTTAACACTATTCTGATCAAACTCAAAGGATATTCGACCATAGATCAAATCCTTTATTTAAAGCACAAATTTTCCAGCATAGTGATTGAAGAGAATCCATGAATCTAAGGTGTCACAAAATTTGCAGCATATGAAAACTAAGGTTTGAGGGAAATTTCAGCTCGAAATTTCGAAACATTCATACAAAAAAAGAAAACCAAAAACTAAGAAATAGTAAAATAAATATTTGCCAGAGGTGTTGAAAAAGCTAGTCTGATGCAACCCAGGATTTTGGTTTTGTTTTCAGATGTTGACAAGTATCAAATTTTAAAATGAATATGCGAAAGAAAATCCAACTTAAGTTCATTTTCTTTGAAAAAAGAAAACATAAATATTCCACTGTAACAATTATTTTACAGACATCCAATAAATCCGGAAAATTTGAACAACATAACCACAACCCTCCCTTCCCCATTTAATTCAAATCTTAAAATTTTCTTTTTTGAAAAAAAAAAAACACTAGAAGATTCAAATAAAATTATTTAAATAAATGAAAAAAGGAAACAGGTAAGGATAGAAACACAAACAATCCCATCCTCATTTGCATCAGTTCCCCATTCAGAAGTTTTTCCGAGTCCTTAACCCTCAGATGTTGTACATTGCAAGAAAGTATTTGGACCCAACAAGCCTAAATAAGAATCTTCAGATGTATTCGCATATTATAAATCCTTCAGACATACATATATATATACGAGTCAAGTATTTCTTCTTATGTCCAGAAAACTCAGTGTGATAATTCTTATTCAAGTCGATACTCATACTTTGAACTATATATTGGATCAGTCATTGTGGAAGCCTACTATTTCAAGAAAAGGGAAATTTCCAGCAGAAGTTACAAAAATGTGTGTTAACAACAAAGCTGTCTTAATATAGGTTTTTTCAGTATTGCAATACATTTATCACAAGATAATAAACTTTTCAGGGAATTTCATTATTTAAAGGCTGATTTCCCCTAATAGAAGAAACACATACTGAACCATGAAAATGCTTTATAGAACAACATTCTAGTGTTTCAAATGATTAAAATGAAGCATTGATTTTAATGATCTACCTGATTGCGTGCTCGAGTAACATCAGCTTCCGAGACCCTGTAGGAGAGCTTGCTTATCTCACGCATAATTGCATAGGCCAAGTCATCCAAACAATCAGGCTGCTCAAAAATGGGAAAAGCAGTTAGCCACAAAGTCAGCTCTGAGGAGCCGAATGGATAGTTAAGTGTTATAGGTAACTGCAGAACCCATTTGTTTCATTCAATTTAACTAATCACCATATGACCGCAGATGTTTTATAACATCAAAAAGTATAGCATGTGTACATTGCGAATTTTCAGAAAAAGTTCAACAAGCAAGACAAAAGCAAAGATTTTAGAGTTCAAATATCATATAATACCATAGGAAAAAAAACAGAACCTGGAAGTCCATGTTTTCCAAAAAAAAAAGATAATTCCAAAACAGGAGCATGAGACCAAGAGCCAATATGTTACATGATAACTAACAATTTTATATCATCCAGGAGGCAGCAATAGAGCAAAATGCTGCAAGTTTCTTTCATATGGCCTCACTCTTTAAGTGTGAATATCAACATATGACTTTAACTAAATAATTATACACCTCAATATTGCATAAGCACCAACAGATGCCTGAGTCTCTGACTAAGTAGATATCAGAATAGAACCCCTAATAGCTGATTACATTAGAGCAACCATTTTCAAGAATGAGTTTAAGGTCCATTAGAAGTATATTTACTCATCCACTGAATCCCACTACATATATAAGTTTAAGGTCCACAAGCAAACATGAACACTGCATCCAGGTCTTATCGCATTTCCCTAGACCATGGTCATTACTGGCATTCAATCACCTACATTCTAGTATAAATCACAATTACCCCAAGGCAATTTATTAGATTAGTAGATTCCTAGACACTCACCTGATTGAACAATTTGGTGCATCAAGAGCCTACTACTACCTTTGTGCATAATGTAAAATATCCGTGCAAATTGGAAGAGTATTTCCAAAAGCTAAAAACATGTTTTAGGTTGGACATTGGACCGAATCAAATTAAGGATGCCAAGTAGCTGATCCACTTCAGAACAACTAATTTTTCAGTATCTATAAACTTTGGTCACTTGTGGATCAATTAGCATTTAGAAGATCAACAAACAATCAACAAGATAGTCCAGAATTTTGCTGATCCTGACTGATCCCAACAGAGCCATTGAATTTACAACTGGTTTCACCCACAATTAATTCTATTTTTTTAACAATATTGAATCATTTCAGATTTCATGCTAACTATTTTCAAATATATTATTGCTAAAACAACAAAAGGAAGAACCAAGGTAGGTGCCAGCACAGCAACTACAGAAGAGAAAAATACTAGTTAAAAATTTCCAACTTATCCTTGTTTGAGAACTATAGTAAATATAAAAATGTACAACAGTCAAAAACAGAGATTCAGTGAAAGATAGAATTTAGGGCATCAACACTATAGAGCACCAAGAACTCCCCAAACTAGCAATTCGCATAAGTACTTTATTTTCCATATAATACAAATGCAAATGTCCATATGGTTTAATAGTCAATTAGTAGGTATAAAATATGCATAGATGTCACACATATTTATCATCTGCAAAACTCTCTTAAGCTATATTATTTACACTAGGTCTTTGACTATGTATAATGCTTTATTCTTCTCTCTTTTTCTAGAATTTATTTATCCAAAACAAGCATCTATAAATAACAATACAGTCATTTTCCCTGATCTTTATAAACTCTAGTGTGCATCTATAGAAACCTTGCTTTGACAATACAAAACAGCATATAAAAAATAGATATCCTCAAACTTCTGTGGTATTTATAAAAAAAACTCTCTAAATCAGAACTGATACTGTCTCAAATGCTTCAATGACAAAATACTCTCAATAAGTTGGCCAACGTAGCTAATAATATGTAGACTATGCATTTTTAATTTTTTGAATCATCAATAGCAACAAGATCTGTAACAAAGTCGTTCATATGATAAAATTATAAATCATGTTTAATGACAAAACAAATATTATTATAGATTAATCTGATGGTAGACAACATAATTACAAACCTTGGCAACAGCATAAACACCAAAGAGACCAGTATCTTTGTAGTTTGTATTAAAGGCCATCATACTTTCAGCAATATCATTGATGGCAATCCTTTGGGTCAACTCTGAACTGCATAAAATTGCAGTAACTAATCAACACAAGCAGAAGCATGGATCTTGAATAGCAAAGCACCATACCAAAGGTTAGAAACTCACCCTGAATGCTTTCCACCATGAGCATTCTTATTCCAAGAACCTAACATAGATTGCATAACCATTAAAGCAACAGAGTCTGGATCTGTCCAAGACGCCCCACTAAATGCAACCGCAAATTTCGCAAGTGGAATGTCATCATCTATTATCCTAACCTGGAAATGGGATAATTAAATAATTAAGAAGAAATTCAGTTAATGAATAATATAAAAGGGTAATATCTTAAATTGAACTTCCCCACCTCAGATCCAGTGAAAATAGCTGGTTCTTTCTCGATCAATTGGGTCGTTGTAGTAGGATTATCTGACAGTTTCATGAAAAGATTTTTGACCTGCTCAACTATATCATCATGCTTAACAGCACCGGCAGCTGATATGACCTACATTGCCATAGAAAAAAACTTCCCTTCTCATTAAATGTAAATTCGGTTAACATTGGAATATTAGAACACATGGATTGAGCCAATACAATGCTTATAAATAGAGATGTTAACTTAGTCTGGCCTAATAGAAAACAAACCATTCTAGGGCTGGTGTAGTGAGATGAGATGTATTTCCTAAGGTGCTCTTTAGTAATTGTCTTGATGTTTTGAGCAGGTCCAAGGATTGTCCTTCCAAGTGAGGTGTGCTGGAAGGCAGTCGCATGCAAATGATCAAAAATAACTTCTTCAGTTTGTCCCTCCACCTGGGTGAAAATCATAGACAGAATGGATTATTACAGTGGCAGTGACAGTGACAGTGACCAATGATATTAAAGGATTTTATTGATGATATCTATGTTAAAATAAAAGTACATTTAATTGAAGATATAACTTTGCACAAAAAGGGAAAGACTTCAAGAGAGACATTAAAATGGAAAAAAAAATATGAGAACTTTAGATACCATTTAGCAGTTAAAATCCTGGCAAAGAGAGAATTGGAACAACATTTTCCTTACATGATGGAACAAAAAAAATCAGAAAATTACTTATAAATCATTTATAATAATATGATTCCAACAGGTACGAGAGCAGTAAGAGCATTAAAGAAAGGTTATTAGAATATGCATGCCACGCACACACAGACACCATTGTTATTGAGGATACAGACAAAAAGATTTGCTTCAGTTAGAGATACATAATCCCCACTTGTTGCAAAAAGGTATATGAGAATGGTTTGTTTCAATTAAAGATTAGTAATTCCAACAGATAACATCACAGTAATTCTGTCCGTTTTTCAGAATATTTCCTAATAGTCCTAGATATGTTGTTCCCAATACTACTCAGTCTAACTGTCACATTTAGGTACAGCAACCTATTGCAAGTGTTTTATCTTAAGAAATTCGTTATTTAATCTGATAATTCTGGTCACTGAAATTTCTTATGTTCTAAGTGTTTTTCTTCTTCATTCACTTTTAAATTTTCTTGTTAATTGAAACTGGATCAGTAAGTACTAAACAACAATCCAAATTTTAGACACAAAGTCATAATCAACTAAAAGATAAACAATAGCAAAGAACACCAAGACTATACAAATTAAACAAGCTATGTAATATAATCAGCTTCAAGGATGATATAAATTATCAACTCAGATCTATGATATTTGATATTTTTTCTTCTCTGTTTCCTCAAAGAAATTGACCAATTCAAGGAATTGTTATGAAGCGATAGGTAACAAATTATAGAAGTCATTTCACCAATAATTTTTTTTTTACTAGAAGCAAAAAGTAGATAAAAACTATAAATAGCATTCATGTGAATAATATGCAAAATATTTTTACCGCTGAGCAGGTAAAAGATGTAATACCTCTTCCATCTCTCTGAGGATAACATTCCGCTCCCTCTCAATTTGCTTCTCATCAAAACGTGAATTCTGCAGTATGTCGGCAAGGATTTCAAGCGCCTTGGGCACATCCTTATCTAACACCTTGGCGTAATAGGTTGTCTGCTCCCTTGTAGTGTAAGCATTCAGATGCCCGCCCATGTTCTCAATCTCCTCCTCCAGCTGCCGCACCGTCCGAGACTCGGTGCCCTTGAAGATCATATGTTCCAGGAAATGGGCGGTCCCATTCGTGTCCTCCGTCTCAAATCGACTTCCAGCATCGATCCACACACCGACGGTGGCAGTACGGGCTGCGAGCGTGGACTCGGTGGCGATGCGGAGGCCGTTGGGGAGTGTGGTGACGCGGGTCTCCGGAGCGGCGAGGATGGAAGTATGATCGGCGAGAGCGGGATGGGGTGAGGCGTAGCGGAGGAAGCGGGGGTCGGGATCGTCTAGGCGTCGGATCTTTGATCTGACGGCCTGGGCGAGGCGGTCGTAGTGCATCACGAGGGGGCTAGCGGGCGAGGTGGATAACTCGGATGCATCGTGAGAAGCGAGAGCCGCGGCAGTAGTGGACGCAGATCGACCGGAGAGGAGGAGCGGACGGCGAGAGAGAGCGAGGAGCTTCCGGATCGCCATTGCTACGCCCTAGGGTTAGGGGAGGAGCGCAGTCCTCAAGTTCGCTGTTGACGAATTTACAAGTACGACGTCACTGCGTATCCGCAATTGCGTTTATATAAACAGAACCAAAGCAATCGATCGATTATTCCATATTCTCATTTAATCTCATATTTAAAAATATATATATGATGAATAAAATAATAAAAAATTTAAAATAATTAATTTAATCTTATAAAAAAAATTATTAATTGCTAAAATAAATCGTATTTCACAATTATATTTATCATCATTTTACTCTTTTATCTTTTATTTTATTTTATATTTATCCATCTTATAATTTTAAGAGGGAAATGATAAATAAATAGAAATTTAAATTTAAATATGATGATAAAAAATAAAATGTTCATCTTAATATTTCTATCAATCCGTCTCAAAATTAATATAAAAAAAATAAATCATAGAGATTAGTTTAATTAGTCTAAATAATTACTAATATATGAAAGATGATAGAAATCTGATTACTAATTAAGATTTAATTTTTAAATTTTATAATGATAATATTTGATGTATTAATTATCAATGAAATATAAATTTAAACATATGACATAGTGCATTTGCAATCAACATATTTATATATATGTAACTATAAATATAATTTCCATAATTGTTAATACTTTTTTCACTATATGCATAAAAAAAATTCCTATACTCTCGAATGTTTTTGTAAATTAGTATGAACACCGGGATATAGCGCAGCTGATTCCCACGATATAAAATTACTTCCTTGGGTATGAAGTTCGAATTGTGGAGTTGACCTCCGCAGAATATTCTCTCTCCCAAGGTTTTCGTTTGATCTACTCGTAAGAATAGTGTCCGAACCACTCATTGATTGACATGTGTCATCTTTTTTTTCTTTTTAAAAAAAATCTCAATCTCTTACTCATATCTTTTTGTTTAAAAAAAAAAAAACCTTAATTGAGCATTTAAACTCACGTGAGAAAAATCCAAACTCAACCATGGTTGATATTTTTTCGGACGGTAATTATTTTGGTTTTTAGATTTCGGATGATCAATTTCGAGATTTCAGTCTTCCGCTGGTTTTGAAATTTTGGACGGTCATTTTTTACCGTGAAGAAAGGAGTTCTCAATTAAGAGAAAAAAAAATTTGCCCGCTCTACTTCGGATCGCTGTCCGCCGCCGCTCAATTTGTATTATACTTTCTTTTGTCCGCTCTTTTAGTTCAATTTGTTCTTGTACTTTATATTTTTGTATGATTTCAGAAAATCGATTAGTTTCTTGACTGAAAATGGAAGATAACAATTCACTGTCACTTGAAGAGCTGGAGGGAGACTACGGTCAAGAAGTTGAAAATGATCAGATTTCAGAAGTACAACATGGAGTCCCAGATTTATCTATGCCAGAAAACGTTGAGGTACAAATTGAAAACTCTGTTGTTGATGTTTTGGAGAGTAAACTACTAGTGGATACGATTGTGAACAGTGTTGAAGATGCTTATTTATTATATTGTCAATAAGCACATGCCAAGGGATTTTGTGTGAGAAAGGGTGATCAACGATGTTTTCCCCATACTAGAGATAAATGCTGGAATATCTATCTCTAGTGCTGTATCTTTTATGGAAAATGAAGCATGTGGACCAGAAAATTTAGGTTTTATTAGAAAGGATGCATATGACCATTTGAGTCGGCTGAAAAAACATACCAAAGTTGAGAATGGAGATGCCACTGCACTTATTCAATATTTTATAAATAAGGGGAATTACTTTTACTGGAATGTGCAATTGGATGATATCGATAGGGTGATGAACTTTTTCTTTAGGGACTATAGACGTGCGGTTGATTATGAATATTTTGGTGATGTCCTGTCAATTGATACAACATATAGAACAAATAAGTATAATTTGATATGCGCTCCATTTGCTGGTATAAATCACCATATGCAGAATGTGTGCATGAAACCGAAAGTTCTTTTGAATGGTTGTTTGAAACATTTCTTGATTCTATGAATGAAAAGCAACTTCAAACTATCTTTTCAGACCAATGTCAAGCCATGATGAATGCTATTGAAATAGTTTTTTCCACATTTACATCATCGTTTATGTCAATGGCATATAAATCAAAATGCCCCCTCACACTTTGGGAGTTTAAATGGTGATTCAGCTTTTAAAAATTTGTGGCATGAATGCATGACTTATAGTGAATCTGAAGATGAATTTGAGGCCACATGGAGATATATGATTGATAAATATAATTTGGATGGTCATAAATGGTTGAATGAGATGTACAGACTTAGAGAAAAATGGGCTACTGCTTCTAGTAATGGAAGGTTTAGTGCGGGACTTTTGGCTACTTCGAGGAGTGAGGTCACAAATATGGTTTTGAAAAAGGCAGGTAATAAGATGAGTTCTTTGTATGAATTTGTGATGAATTATGCAAAGATTCAAGATAATTGGCGGGTAAAGGAGAAGGCTGAGGATTGTCTTCATGGTAAGGCTGCACAAAGTTTGAAAAATCATCCATTGTTGATTCATGCTGCTGATGTTTATACGATTACCATATACCAGTTATTTGAAATTGAATTGGTTAATTCTTTGAATTGCAAATATGTTGAACCACCATCTTGTTTTGGTAATGATCGGAATTGGATCGAGATCAAAGTAAAATCTCATGATGAAAATTCAAGGGTTAGGCACGTGGTATTCAACAAGCAGAATCATGAAATAAAGTGCAGTTGTCATAAGTTTGAGATGATGGGGATTTTGTGTAAGCATGCTTTGATGGTGTGTAACTGTATGGATGTCCTTGTTTTACCCAACTGTTATATTTTGAAGAGATGGATGAAGAATGAAAGAAATAGAGTTAACTCTGATTTTCAAGAAAGTGGCAGTGGTGGTCATGTATCTGAGATGGTGTTTGTCAACCAAGTAATGAGATTGATATATGATCTAA
This sequence comes from Hedychium gardnerianum, assembly GCA_038050645.1. Lineage (NCBI taxonomy): Eukaryota > Viridiplantae > Streptophyta > Magnoliopsida > Zingiberales > Zingiberaceae > Hedychium > Hedychium gardnerianum. The sequence goes on from JBBUKS010000044.1 coordinate 1,029,080, forward strand.
CTCAACTGAGCAAACCACATGAGGATGCGAGAAAAATATTATGTAGGTTGGTTGACAATGCAAAAGATGAAATCTCCGAACTTGTCTCGAAGTTGAGTGTAGATGATGAGACACCGTGTGATGATATTCGAAGTGATGGAGTTTGCATACGTAACCCACTTACTGCTAAAGCAAAAGGAGTTACAAATGCAAATATTACATGACACTGGGATACTACGAGCAAAAAAAGAAAAGGAAAGGGAAAAGCTCAAATTTCAAGTAAGTTTTCATTTATTCAAAATTTTATTCATATAATCGTTATATAGTTAATCGATCGACCACTAAGTTTGTAATTTTCTTGGACTTGCTAGGTGCAAAAGGAACCAAATGGAAGGGACAAAGTTCACAAGATGCCACCAACACAAGGGAAATGAATTATATACCATCACAACAACACTCAAATTCCACTTTATCGCAATACATCTCCTCAATTTCCATCTCTATTTGGGTACAATCATCATTTTTTCCGGTATTCAAATCAAATGGTAACTAATTCTTTTTTAATTTCAATATGGAAGATGAATTTGAATTTGGGCACAATCAATATTTATATCTTATATTTATTTTTGTATTTTAAATGCAATTTGGAGGTCCTCATTCATCACAATTTTGAGGGCCTCATTCTTCACAAGTAAGAAATTTTGTCGAAGTAAATTAAACTTATTTACAAATTCATTAAATTTTTACATTGTTTAGGGACATGGACATGATCATGATTACTGAAGAAGCGTGAATTGTTGATAAAGATGCTATGGTCTTTGCCAGGCATTCTTATTGTTGATATTTGAAAAAATATACATTGTATTGATTTTGAAATCTTGCTTAGAAATTATTATTTTGATGCATCAATAAGCTGGTTTTGATGGAGGAAATGGTGGAGGCCCATGGGTTAAAGGACTGAAAATGTTTGTTAGAGCAAGAACAACGTTTGGGGGTTATCGTGCTTCTACGCTTTCCATCAAGCCATGTTCTGCATTTTAAACAGTTCTCATAGAATGAGCTGATGGTTAGTATTTGTGATATTATCATTATGAGATCTGAGGATTAAATTCTGACTAATAGTCAGGTTTTTATCCTCCCTCATACACTAGTCATTATTCAAGCTAGTAGTTATCATGATTTACCTCCTCCGTGTTGATCTTGAGATAGATTGACGGGAGCACTGAAGACGAGCGGTGTCGTCTTTTGCCATCGTGCCATCATGTTATGCACTTTAAACGATACATTAGAGTAGTATATATATATATATATATATATATATAACCTCCTCCAATCCAACATTTGTGATCACCTATAGTTTTCAAACAAACTAAATGCACTAAATCGGTCTAGCATTACATTTTCTAACTAACACTGACCATCGTCACTCAATCTCATCTCTTGTAACTTTCATTTTATCTCATCCATTTTCAGCTTTCCTAGATTTTCTTTGTGAGATTCAACTGGAAGTTGCACGCGAACTTTCCTTGGACTAGTCTTGAATGAAGTAGTTGAACGTCGCTTCTTCACATTTTCCTCAAAAGCTCTTATCGCTTCTGCCCAAGTCGCGAACGTTTGGTATAGAGCTCTTATTGCTTTCCTAGCCACTTCTGGAATTTTTTTCTAAAACAAATGATGTTCTATGGATTGGCTGCAATTAATATTGCGATAAAAAATCGATATACAACACGCATAAACACATGATCAAAAAAGAAAAAAAAATGCATAAACAAAAGGCCAACCAGGATTATTGTTGATAAAAAAAATCCTGCAAGAACACCAAAGAGATTAACATACGTTAAACCATGTGATGACATAATACAAGTAACATTTTTATCAAACATATACACAAGCAAAAGGTAAATATTACGGTTCCTTTGGAATACAATCACTCGAACATCTATCTTGCAATCTTTTAAACCATAAGGATACAAGATGACTAGGTAACTTTTCAGCAACCATCTTTCTGCTGTAAAATCGAGAGCTGCATATCAACCTCTAAACAATTTGATTTAACACAATTAGAGCTAAAAATAGAACCATCCAATGACGAGAAATCTTGGGAATTTGAGATTTTAGAAGAAAGATTTTGACCTAGTGCCGTGAACCCTGGCTCGCCGTTGCTCAGAAATCGCCGCTGCTGTGAGGAAAATTTTGAATCTTAAGGTTTAGATCTCCAATAGCTATGAAAACTGACTGCCGGAAATGTCAAAAAAAAAGAGGTGTTTTTCTTTCAAATGAGAACCCTTTTCTTACTGTAAAAAATGGAGAATCTCGAACGGCGGCGGCGGAACTACGTCGTTCGTCGGCGAGGGGCGTGAGACAACTGAAAACTTCGAATTCTCATCTTTGGTTGTAAATTTATGAGAGATTTATAAAATTAAAAAAGTCGAATAAAAAACCTTGAATTATCAGAGAAGTGAGATTTTAGATTTGTAATTTAAGAATAAAATTTAAATTTATTTTTTTATTTCGAAATTGATGTATTAGGTATGAAATCATAAAACTGTATACTATATGAATTAGATAAAAAAAAATTATTTAAAATTTTAATTATTGAAAATGTTTCAATAAAATTTTATATTATTAATGTAATATATTGAGATCATACAAAAAAATTATTTAGAACTTTAATAATAATTGAAGATATCCAAAATCTACGATTAAGAAATTCAGAATTTTTTTAAAAACATAAAAAAATGACACGTATCGACTAATGAATGAGTTCAAATAATGATAAAAAGGTGAAGCGTGTGCTCCGAACGTTTTCATTTCCGTTTCCGTTTCCGTTTCCGTCAGTCTATTCCAAAATCAATACGTCATGAAAATTAGTTAAGAAAAAATAGTAATTCAAACCCTAACAGTAGGTAGGGATCGAACGAACCGCAAATTTGCGTGCTCAACAATAACTGCGGTCAAAGAGCAAGGGTAGCAAGGATCCCATGTCTCTGCCGAAACAGAGTGCCACAGCATTTGCACGTTATCTACCATAGAGACTGGATCGATGGCTGTATCGATGGCTACCATTAGTCTTGCAAGGATTGGCTTTACTATTGGATCTGGCGCTTATTCCGTTTCACGTAGCAAATCGTGAGGGACCGGCATAGCAGAGAGGCGGCTCTTTCTTGGTCTTCTTCTTCCTTTGGATCAGAAGAATTCGGCACCCGGCTCTAGGTTGGCCTTCCATCTTCGACGACATCTGTCCCCGGTAAAATCTCCACCACGAGGATTTAACGCTCCTCCTTTCACGTCGGTTGCTTTTGGCATTTTTCGGTCAATTCGTTAAATTCTTGAGGTTTCTTCCGAGGTTTCAGACGAAGGAATACGAAAGATCAATCTTTTGTTTCCTCGTGTATTTGATGTTATTTCATTCTATTCATGGTATTTTTATATGATCTGATCAAGATTCAATTCCTTGTAGTTTGTTCTGCGAGATCGGAGGTTGCTCTTCGAAAAAGTTGACATTTTTACTCGTGGTGAACTGTGCCTTCTTCAAGATATTCTTCCCAATGGCGTGGTTTACGGCAGTCTCAGGAGTGGCTAGGTCAGCAGTTAGAAGAAACATAGCTCGATCGTCGCATCTGATTGCGAGGGCCGGACTGGTGCCCCCTCCGCCGTCCCGGGGTTTCCGCACCAGTACCCTACTGCGCAAGGCTGAGTCGACTGCCCCGATCCCTCGCCCCGTGCCACTTTCGAGGCTGTCAGATAGTTTCCTCGACGGCACTAGTAGTGTCTACTTGGAGGAGCTGCAGCGGGCCTGGGAGGCCGACCCTAACAGTGTCGATGAGTCGTGGGATAATTTTTTTAGGAACTTTGTAGGCCAAGCTGCCACCTCGCCAGGTATTTCCGGCCAGACCATCCAGGAGAGCATGCGGCTGCTTCTGCTGGTCAGGGCCTACCAGGTCAATGGTCACATGAAGGCTAAATTGGATCCTTTGGGATTGGAAGAGCGTGAAGTCCCTGAGGATTTGGATTTGGGTTTCTATGGATTCTCAGAGGCGGACTTGGATAGGGAGTTCTTCCTTGGTGTCTGGAGGATGGCTGGCTTCTTGTCGGAGAATCGCCCTGTGCAAACTCTCCGTGAAATCTTGAACAGGCTGGAGCAGGCATATTGTGGTAACATTGGATATGAGTACATGCACGTTCCTGATAGGGAGAAGTGCAATTGGTTGAGGGACAAAATTGAGACGATGAAACCACTGAATTATAGTCGAGAACGTCGTGAAGTTATTCTTGATAGGCTCATTTGGAGCACTGAGTTTGAGAATTTTCTGGCTACCAAGTGGACTGCTGCAAAGAGGTTTGGCCTTGAAGGTGGGGAAACCCTGATTCCAGGGATGAAGGAGATGTTCGATAGAGCAGCTGACATGGGGGTGGAGAGTATTGTTATTGGGATGTCTCATAGAGGAAGGCTAAATGTGTTGGGCAATGTTGTGAGGAAGCCTTTGCGCCAGATTTTCAGTGAATTCAGTGGTGGCACAAAACCTGTGGATGGGGAAGTAGGATTGTACACTGGAACTGGTGATGTAAAATACCATTTGGGTACTTCATATGATAGGCCAACTAGAGGTGGAAAAAGAATTCATTTATCCTTAGTTGCAAATCCAAGTCATTTGGAAGCTGTTGATCCAGTTGTAGTTGGGAAGACACGAGCAAAACAATACTACTCCAATGACATTGATAGGACAAAGAACATGGGTGTATTGATCCATGGGGATGGAAGTTTTGCTGGACAGGGTGTGGTTTATGAAACTCTACATCTTAGTGCCCTCCCGAACTACACTACTGGTGGAACAATTCACATTGTAGTCAACAATCAGGTTGCATTCACCACCGATCCTACATCTGGAAGGTCTTCTCAGTACTGCACTGATGTTGCCAAAGCCTTGAATGCTCCTATCTTTCATGTGAATGGAGATGATATGGAAGCCGTTGTTCACGTTTGTGAGCTTGCTGCAGAATGGCGACAAACATTTCATTCTGATGTGGTAGTTGACATTGTTTGCTACAGACGATTTGGCCATAATGAGATTGATGAACCCTCCTTCACCCAACCTAAGATGTATCAGGTGACTCATTTCTCTATAAATTTTAGTTTCTCCCTTATATACTATACAACTATGAGTTGGCTAGACAATTTTCCCTTATATTCTTCTCCAATTTTATTTCTTATTTTGCATGGAAATCATATTGCTATATGTTTTATGCACTTTGTTAGGGTAAATGAAAATTAACAGTTCTTATAGTATGTAAGAAACTTTGACTATCAAATATGTATGGCTCAATAAGCCAATGCCAGATACTATTTGATATGATCAAATCATAACCTGATAAGCCTACTCAATTTAGTTCGAGCACAAGCTTACACATGGTATTTTGATCAAAGCAAGTTTGATGAGAAGGATGAAGATTGAATTAGGTTCTCTTAGTTCAACTAAGGGTTTTGATCAAAACAAGCCATTTATTTCATGTAAAGTGTTTTATCTGTATAATTTATTTTCTGAGGGAAATTTTTAGAAGGAAAAGGAGTAAACTCAGCCATTATAGTTCTAAGGAATGTGATTTGAAGTGAAGAAAAGTGGACTTGAGAGCATAGGACAAAACTAGCAAAATGCAATTACTTGTTGCCTTGGGATTCATCCAATAAACTTCTCTCATAAGGCAATATTGTGACTATTAGTCCCTTGGCAATAAGCTTCTCTCATATGGCTGTACACATGATGCCTCCACGTCGTAGTATCATCTTGTCTCTTGACTTAACAGTTGAAATCTCATCCCAAACTCCGGTTTTGGGCGTTAGCTAGAATGCGATGTGCTTTCCCACTCTTGGTGTTGGTGGTTGTACCAAGCACCATCCTAAGGTGAAAGAGGAGAGGAGGCGACAGTGGAGGAGTTGCTTACTGATTGGAAACCTCTTGGCTTGTTGCAAACATATTTGGTTCATAAAAGTCAACATCTTGTGGATAGCTATCGAAGCGGAATCCATCATCTTGCATCATAGAAGTCATCATCTTGCATTGTAGAAGTTGTCATCTCATCATGGAAGCCCTAGTCTTGTGAAATCCATGCCACATAAGTTGTTGTAGACAACTTATATAATCGAGCGTTAAACCTTGTGGAGGAGGAATGTGATGTCCATGACAGGGCCGCAAGTATGCTTCACCCGTTTTATTCATCTCATAGATTAATCCATAAAATGTTCTTAACTAACTACTTAGGATGTGCCATCGTTGTAATGGGTGCTCAATAAATGGGTAAATTATATCCACATCAATACAACAACAATCAAACTTTATCCCAATAAGTCGGGTTAGATATATGGATCCTTTTACGCAATTGGGCTCAATCCCTTACTATATATTAATCTATATTTAAATGAATTTTTTCTTATTTTATCGTTGCTAACCAAGTTTTTTTTTTGTCTCTCTTCCTCTATTAATGTGTTTATCTATTATAGTCTCCCATTGCCTAATTGTAGCATTTATTGGACACCTAAGTATGTGTCCATACAATTTTAAATGTGTCTCATAGAGTTTTTCCTTAATAGGTACAACTTTGACTTTCTCTCTAATGTTCTCGTTCTTATCTCGTCGATTCTCCTATGTTCGTACATCTAGCTTAACATTTTTATCTTTGCGATTCACATTTTTGACTAGTGTGCTAGCTTTATAGCCTAACATTCAACTCCATATAACATAGCAAGCCTAATTGACGTTTTGGAAAACTCCACTTTAGAAGTACCTTACGATTATAAAAAGCACCAAATGCCCTCCTTCATTTTAACTATCTTGCTTGTATCCTATGTAAAACATCCCTATCAACCCCTCTATTCTTTTGCAAAAATGATTTTAAATATTTAAAGCTCTCAGTTACAGGTAACTCGTCATCTCCTAGTTTAATAATTATCTTGCTACGTCTAATACTACTAAACTTAAATTCTATATATTTTGTATTTACTCTACTAAGCCTAAAACCTTTTACTTTCATTGTTTTCCACCAAGATTCGAGCTTAGTATTTACACTTTCATATGTCTAATCGATCAAAATAATATCATCTGCTATGGTAACATATCTTGGATGCGTCTAGTGAATTCAAGTGTAAAAAGATATGGACTTAAAGTTAATCCTTGATATAACCCTATTTGTATAGGAAATGCTTCAGTTAATGCATCTAGAGTCTTTACTTTTATCTTTATAGCCTTGTACATATCCTTAATTATTTCAATATACACTATGCTAATACTTTTTTTTTTCTAGAATTCTCTATATAATTTTCATCGAGATTCTATCATAAGCTTTTTTCTAGGTCAATAAATATCATGTGTAAGTCTTATTTATTTTCTTGATACTTTTCAATCGTTATCTGAGAAGATGTATAGCTTCTATCGTCGACGCATGAATCCAAATTGATTTTCGACCACTTGGTTTTCTTAGTTAATCTTTTTTTATCACTCTTTCCCAAAGCATGGTATGGTTCATTAGTTTAATGCCCTTATAATTCGCACAACTTTGTATGTCTCCTTTGTTTTTATGTAGGAGATTAGAGTACTTATCCTCTCCGCTGATTAGGCATTTTCTTCATTCTCTATACCCATATCAATGTTCCTTGATATTTATCTTGTCAAATTCTGTGAAGTTACGTAAAAGAATTTAACTTTTTCTACCAGGTCATTCGAAATCATCCGAGCGCCATTGAGATTTATCAAAACAAACTTTTGGAATCAGGACAAATTGCTAAAGAAGATATTGAAAGAATTCGCAACAAAGTTAACAATATCTTGAATGAAGAATTCCTAAACAGTAAAGACTATGTTCCCAAGAGGAGGGATTGGCTTTCAGCATATTGGGCAGGATTTAAGACTCCAGAACAAATTTCACGCATTCGTAACACTGGGTATGTTGCCTTGCTTCTGATTTATATATTCTTCTAACTAGCTCTTTGTTTCGCTGATTCATTATATAAACTTCCACATTGGTCTGCAGAGTTAAACCTGAGATTTTAAAACGTGTTGGGCAAGCTATTACAACTCTTCCAGAAAATTTCAAGCCCCATAGAGCATTAAAAAAGATTTTTGAGCAACGTGCTCAAATGATTGAAACTGGGGAAGGCATTGACTGGGCGATGGGAGAAGCACTTGCTTTTGCAACACTTATTATTGAAGGAAATCATGTGAGGTTGAGTGGCCAAGATGTCGAAAGAGGTACATTTAGCCATCGCCATTCAGTTATTCATGATCAACAAACAGGAGAGCAGTACTGTCCCCTGGATCATATTCTTATGAACCAAAATGAAGAGATGTTCACCGTCAGCAACAGGTCTGTAGTATTGAGTAGTAATAGGAATATATCTTATCTTACTGGTTCCTATAGGCTCATATGATTGTTTAACTTGTGATTTAAGTTGGATTTGTGGTTCTAGCTGGAGAGTTCCTTCCTTGCTTAAACAAAGGAATACATTCTGAAACTTTGATGCTTTTATGTCTCTTTTATGGGAAATGCATGATTATTCTTATGGCTACTAAGGGAGAACATTTAATGGACATTGGAAATTATCAAAATTCTTCAGGTTATCGGTTATATCTAGTAAGAACTTCATACAGTAGGACTTTATCAAGTTTGAATATTTAGGTTGACCTGTTGTAGATATATAATTGAACTTGGCCAGGATCTTGATATTGTTGAATATGGGAATATATACTACTTTTTCTTATCTCAGAACTGTTTCTAAATTGTTTAGATTTTCAAGCATTTGAGGTGACATAAAATTAATCATATTTCGGTATAAAACCTTGAAAATGCTTTAACATGAATGCCATGGATTTTTGTAATTTACTTATTGTATCTATCCTAGATGAGTATGACCTCCTAACTCTCAATCCAATCTGCAGTTCACTATCAGAGTTTGCTGTTTTTGGATTTGAAATGGGGTACTCCATGGAAAATCCCAATTCACTGGTATTGTGGGAAGCTCAGTTTGGTGATTTTTCAAATGGTGCTCAGGTAATGTTTGATCAGTTCTTGAGTAGTGGAGAATCCAAATGGCTTCGTCAAACTGGGCTAGCTCTTTTACTTCCCCATGGTTATGATGGTCAAGGCCCTGAACATTCAAGTGCACGATTGGAACGTTTTCTTCAGGTAATATAGGAAAAACTATGCACAGTATCTGCAATTCAGGGGATCAATCTTTGAAATTGTTGAGCATGACAGTCCATTTATTCATTTTCTTTTTTAACTATGTAGGCTAACTAGTCTGCATTCATTGTAAGAGAGACCTTCAATGTATTTGTTTTTACCATGAGTTCTATTAATTTACATATTGATTTGCTGCGGTTTGAAGAAAATTAATTTTATTGCATCAGCCTGTTAGGGTTTGAATTAATACACAGATCATACACTTAAAACTACATGAAGATTGAAAGTTTGAGGTAACTGCTTTTCTTTTACTGAAAATAAATGGTTACCGTACTACACAGATGAGTGATGATAATCCTTATGTCATTCCTGAGATGGAGACAACTCTGAGAAAACAGATCCAGAATTGTAACTGGCAAATTGTCAACGTTACAACCCCAGCAAATTACTTCCATGTTCTGCGACGTCAGGTAGTATTTACGTGCATGCTTTGCTTATTATATAGTTGTTGCAACTACAGCAACCAACCTCAATTGTGGACATTGTTTTGGTCTTCTAGATTCACAGGGAATTCCGAAAGCCTCTGATTGTAATGGCTCCTAAGAACCTCCTCCGGCACAAGGACTGTAAATCAAATTTATCTGAGTTTGATGATCTTGAAGGTCACCCAGGTTTTGATAAGCAGGGAACACGTTTCAAGCGCCTGATAAAGGACCAGAATAATCACAAGGAGGTTGAGGAGGATATCAACCGTCTCATTTTGTGCTCTGGCAAGGCAAGTCATGTGGTTATGCTTTTTGTTTTTTTCGAATTTGGTGGAAAATTTTGAATTTACTTGCATATGAATTTGACTCTTTCATCTTGGACCTGTCTAAGTATTTCTTTTCACATTTGGTTTCTTCAGGTCTACTATGAACTTGATGATGAAAGAAAGAAGTCAGAACGCAAGGATGTTGCTATTTGTAGAATTGAACAACTTTGCCCATTCCCTTATGACCTGATCCAAAGAGAGCTTAAGCGCTATCCAAGTATGCTCTCCTGTTTTTGGTCATTATTGTTTTATAATGATTAACTCTTCTAGTTCCTTTATATTTCTTTTGAAGATCTTGGTCTATTTACTTCTATGCCTGTAATATCTCATTGGTTTTTGGTTCATCTTGGGATAAGTCAATTTCATTTCTTCTTGGCCATAAAAGGCTGATGGTTCACTAAAGAATTTATAAGTTAAATGTAACTAGGTGACCATCGTAAGAGCTCAAACTATCAAGAAAGGTACTTAGGAATATGATTATATTGTTAAGATTCTTAACATTGTGTGGGTGTATTGGAATATTGGTCCAATCCAACATCTTGAATGGCAATTGGTGTTAAGTGGGGTGAAAAAAAATTGTATTGTTATTATTCTAAGAGGAATATTATGTGGTGTATATATAGAACTTAGCACATAAAGAGTAAGAGGAATTGAAATGAGATTTATATTTGCATCCGTCCCTTAGGATGAAAAGAAAACTTTATTTGATTGTGAGATGATATTTGTATTTACTTAGGATAGTAGAAGTATAATTTACAAAAAAAGAGTGCTATTTTGGGGGATCGGTGTAGACCAAGATCAAAATATTACGTAGTGATATTGACGTATATAGAGTTTAATCGAGATCTAAGATCCTTATAGCTGACCCAAAATAGTAAACAATAAATAGCTTGGTGATCATGGGTTCATTCTTTTGCTGGTCACCTATTACACAAGTATTTTATTACATAGAAAACTTATGAGTTTTTTATTCATGTTGCCTTTTGAAGTCCAAAAGCCTAAAAATGGGATGAATAAGTAGCATTAGTCAATTGAAAACCTATTTGTTGATTGCTACAGCTGTTTGTTCATCTGTTGATTGCTTCAATTCTTCCTGGTTTTTTAAATGCTTTTGTTTACATGTGTGTTGTACATAATTTTACTTGGCTTTGTTCATTCTACGCTAATATGTAGATGATGTTTGTGCACTTACTTTGGAACGTCTCTTCTTTATGCAGATGCCGAAATTGTTTGGTGTCAGGAAGAACCAATGAACATGGGTGCATACAATTATATCAATCCTCGGTTATATACTGCAATGAAGGTATTGAATCGTGGGAACTTTGAAGACATCAAATATGTAGGAAGGGCACCTTCTGCTGCAACAGCCACAGGTTTCTACACTGTTCATGTTCAGGAGCAGAGTGAGATTGTACAGAAAGCAATGCAGCCTGAGCCAATCTGCTATCCTCATTGAAAACACTTTGATGTATCTCACATCACCTTTAGCAAATAAGAAACAATGAATACTTGCCTGAGTTTTTATTATGTGTTGCAGGAAAGGTACTTGAGCTCAAGAATGATTATTGAGCTTTTGAAAAGTTGAGAGTTCTGTTTTTATGCCATTCCCTTTCTCAAATGGCAGCTGATGCTGATTTTGTTTGACATTTTCTGGTATTTTTTGTTTGTTACCAGACAAGCAATTCACTACTGGAAGAATTCTTGTACCGCAGAAATAATGGGTGATTTTCGTGTCTGCTTATGGGACAAGTCTCTCGTTGTTGATTGTGGGAATCACTCGGTTTCATTTATGTTTGTAGTGCCTGGTGTGTTCAGTGAATTATTTGTTGAAGTTCTTCTTACGATGTTTGGGATTTTTTGTTGGCCCTTGGGATGGATTCTTACTTCACAAGTCCAATAAATAGTGGCATGCACAAATGTCTTAGCGGTATGGGAAGGGAAAAACAGAATACGAAAATACATTCTATGAATTGCCTAACAACCAATTTAGTGTGTGTAAAAAAAGACTGCTTGATACCTACTTCATCTTGGTGATTAAGGCTTTCATTGTAAAGATTAGTGCTTAGATGTTTTTTGTTTCCTTTAGATCTTATCCAAGATGACCTATTTATAAACATGATTTTACCATTTTTCTAATTCTAAATGTCAGAGTAGATTTAATTAATTGATAATGAAATTAATTAGCTATTTAACCTTTCCCAATTAATCCATTAATTAGTAATGTATAAGTCCTAACCTTTTACAATTATATATATAAGATTAATTTCACTCCAAATTATTTGCTATAAAATCTGTTAGAATTAATTTGCACTCTCTAATATTAAAATTGAAATTTAATAAATTTTAGTTTGATCTCTATTACACAAATTAACTCTTAACTTTATAATTATTTTTCAATAAATTTAATTGAACAAATTTTTACTTAATTTATTCTAATTAAATTTTTATTAATTAAATAATTAACTATTAATTGATTAATTAATTAATAATAAGTCATAATTATCCATTAATTCTTTTTCAAGCTAAATACATTTCATGTTGGGACCTCAAATGTGTTGCGTGTGACCCTCTAGACTTTCAAATATAATAGTTTGGTATCTAAGTAATTAAATCGATCCTTTATGAAGATTCCTCTTCATCGGTTTAAATATACAAGTCATAATCTACCTCTACCAAGACATCAAGATAGTCCGTTGTTCTAGAAGTGATAACTATCACAAAAGACATTCCCAAGAACAGTAACCATGAAATCCAAACCCCCTTATCATCTTATATTAGAATGATCTTAGGATTTGTATTAGCACACACCTATTAGCACTAATGGCGGAGCCGGCAAATATATTCTCAATATAAAAAAAATTACTTTTAGCTATGGATATTTTCGTGACTAAATCCACTAGCAAATATATTCTCACTATAAAAAAATCACTTTTAACTACGGGTATTTCCATCACTAAATGGATTTAGTGATGAAATTATGTTCATCGCAATAAATTGGGTCGAAGACGATTTTGGCGACGGAATTTAAATTCCGTCATTATTCTGTGATGAAATTATAATTCCATCGCTAATAAAGCTACGATGGGGACGTAAATTCTGTGGCTAAAGTTAGCGACGGATATGTAATTCCGTCACTAATTAACAATGGAAATATATATTCCATCGCTAATTAGTGATGGAATTTACGTCAATGTCATCTAATTAGCGACAGAAAAGGAAATTCCAATAGAATTCCATATTTTCGTCGCTAATTAGCTAATATAAACGAAGCTTCAATTACAAAATTTTGCGACGAAATTTACTTCAAAAAATTTGATAGCTTCTTCAAATTTATAATTACCCTATTTATATTTTTCATATTCATACAAAGTATCACAAAATGATGGTAATACACTATACACAAACATTCACAATCTATACACAAACAACAAATCCAATCAACTATACATTCACAAACTCATTCCAATCTATACACAAACAACTAATCCAATCAACGATACATTCACAAACTCATTATATTTATAAACAAATTGCAATACAAAAATTCACAAACATTCACAATCAACGAAACATGAATCCAAATCCACTAACGATACACAATGATTGATCACAAACATTCATATAAACTATCACAATCAAATACAAAGATACATAAATTCAAAGACATCCAAATCATATTCATAATCCACTAGAAAGACATCCAAATACAATCCTATGAGTTAGTACTATCAAATTTTGCAGAAAGTAAAATAAGATAGATTATTATCAGAATCATGCGAGGCAAATTGATTCAAAAATTAACAATGAGAACGATAGACTAAAAAATGAATGTATAATTAATTTTACATATAAAAAAAATACTTGAATCATATTTTGGATATCTAATGGTGGTGATATATAGAATATATCAATATTGACAAATTATTTCTGAAAAAATATAATACAATTAGAAATGATCAGATTATAATATCAAAACCGAATAAATATATTGTGCATGCTTTATGAGTTATAAACAAAAAAAAAGCTAAGTTGCAATTGAATATACCTCATAATGAGCTACTTAACTGAGTCCTATAAATCTTGACTCTCCTATGACTCAAAACGATGTTGCAATGCGATAAATTGAGCTATGACTACTCGCATCTCAGCCAAGGCAGCATCATCTCTCGCCTCCCAATTGGCCATCCTCTACTTCACTGTCATTAATCGATCCCTCAGTTCTTGATTTTCTTGTCTTAATGACTGCACCTCATTAGAAGAAGAATTAGGACGACCCCTGACTCTGGGAGTCATCAAACGATTATATGTCACTTTGGCATGGGAGCCAAGGCCGTAGAGGGAGGAGTTCTTTGTCCTTCCACCGATAATATCATAATAAATATCATTTATCGCCATGGTGGATAGAGCCTGTGACTCCCCTCCCTCTACTGGTGGTTGAGATGCTTAGGGTTACTCTATTAGTCATTTCCTCCCGTGTGAAGAAAAGTATATGATTAACATCTAGTACACAATTATTAAAATTAATCATTTTTAACAGTTATATGTAATAAACTTAATATTCCTTTTTTTTTGATGAAAATGGGTAAATATATATTATCAAAATATGCATCAGCATACACAGGTAACCATTGAGCCCCTTTATGTCATGTCCGACAAATTGTCAAATCTGAAAAGGTGGACCATGGTAGAGTGCATGTGCTCACTCGGGTATTAACTCTCTCATTATGTCACATATCTGCATCACATCTGTCATTGGAGCAAGATGTCGTCACGGCCAACAGGGACGTCCTCCTCTGCCTCCTCTCTCGTGTCCTCCACATGCATGTGGCACTCCTCATGTGTCGCCTCTCTATCTCACATCCTCGTCGTCATGTCAAAACTTTGTCCTGTATCCTGGAGCTCTTCTGCTCCACACACCCACGTCATAACTCCTCGTGTGTCGGTGTGTCACTTTGAGCAAGTGACCAGCTGTCAACATATTTGATGTGTCTTTACCACAAGCCATTTGCTACGAAATAGATAGGCCTTTATGGTGGACCTATTCACCCTCCTGGGCTTTTAGGCAAAGCCCCTGCCATAAACAGATTTGATGCATTTTTACCGTGAGCCGTTTGCTGCGGACTATATGAACCTTTTAGGTGGGTCCATTCAAAACTTAATATTCTTACATTTATAGCCCGAGATCGAGTATCGACAAATGTTCCCCTTTTTCTTGTGAGTCTTGATAAATACCTCCCAACAAGAGGGAGGTCTCTCTAGACTACGTTCCTGTATATACAAAAAAGTAGTACCAAATTTATATAAGTTCAATAATAAATTAAAATTTGCTTATATAACTTCCAATTAAACTCACCAAATTGATGGTATGCTCTATAATATATCGAGATCCTGAAGTATGCTTTACGGATCCGGTGCTCGGGCTAGTAGACTCTATATTTTTATTTGATCGAGCAGAGACAGAATTTGACTGTCACCTTTCTGCAATCCAGGTGGTAGTCCATGAATCCCAGATCTCTTTTGGTACATGCAACAACCTCGTGCCCTTCCTTCTCAACTTGTATAGAAAATCTTTATACAGTTTTGCACAATAAGTATTCTAAGTGGCTTTAAATTGTGCCTCGTACCTTGCCTCCCAAGTATATTTTTTCTACAATAATAAGTTGACAAATTAGTATTAAAATGATAGATATATGATACAATATCAAATATATTCAATTACTTACCAAAAATTCCTTGTAATAGAAATCTCTTATATCATAGTCTACATGCCTCCATGTAGTACCAGCAGTGCAGACTCATTCTTAAAAATTTTCACTAATGTATGTTGCTACCCGAAGGCCATCTAAAGTAAAACTGCATAAAAAAAAGTTAATATATGAGAAATATATTATAAATAAAGTCATATATGAATTTGAATTACTATTAACATAAATACTTATGAGTCCCCAATAACCCTCAGCACAATTTGGCCACGAGGTATAACTACCTAGTCTGACATGATAATATCTACAAAATAATATTATAACACATCATAATATTATTACTAAGCATTCATGATATACCTAAAACTAAGCAACTAAGCATGCATATAGTTTAAACTTAAGCTTAATTAAATTATTAAATAACCATCAATAAATAATCATTCATGATATACCTAAAATCAGTGCACAAAGAAGCTAGAGTCTCTCCAAAGAAAACGCCAAAGCCTATAGAAACAACGCCAAATAGAGAAGTATGCACAAACAACATTACGAAGTGGCTTACAAACAACAATCATTTCTAGAATTTCATGCCTGCCTGACAAATACCAAACTCTTGGTTGGCAAAGCTTGTGATCATGTTTGTGCCCACGCTTGACCAAACTTGCGGATGACCAAGCTAACGAGCAGGCCTATATGAGGCTGCAAGTAGGAGCTCACTGAGCCCATGGCCGAGTTCACTGAGCTTGTGGCCGAGCTCGCTGAGCCCGTGATCGAGCTCGCTGAGCCTGTGATCGAGCTCGTTGAGCTCGTGGCCGAGCTCGTTGAGGTGGCTCGCCGGCCAAACTCATTGGCCAAGGGGTGTAGCTTGTCGCCCAAGCTCTTGGCCGCGAGCTTGCGGCCGGCCATGCATGCGACCTTGAGCTCGCCAGCCAAGGGGGGCATCTCGTCGGCCAAGCTCCTGGTCGTGAGCTCGCGACTGGCCAAGCTCTTGGTCGGCCATGCAGGCCACCCTGAGCTCGCCAGCCAAGGGAGGCAGCTCGCGGGCCAAGCTCCTGGCTGTGAGCTCGCGGTTGACCAAGCACCTTACCGCGAGATCGCGGTTGGCCATGCATGCGGTCCAGAGCTCGCAACCGGTAAAGGTCGTGGCCGCGAGCTCGCGGCCGGCAAAGGTTGCAAAGATGGAGAGGATAAGAGGAGGGGGAAGGGGGGAGGACCATACCGACGTAGAGGGGAAGAGGTTGCGGGCCGCCGGAGATCGTAGGAGAGGGAGATTCAGGATTCGTCGAAGAGAGGAAATCGAGAGGGAGATTCGGGAATCAAAATTAGGAATGAAGCCCTAATTTTGATCCCAATATTAGCGACGGAATGGAAATTGATTGTTGATCCGTCTCTAATTAGTGACGAACTCCTTAATTTTGTCGCTAATTAGCGACGGAAACCTAGTTCAGTCGCTAGTTAGCGACAAAAATTAATTTATGTTGCTATTAAATTTTATTAAATATGAATTATTTCCTATTACCTGTCGATTTAGCGACAGAAGAGAGATTCCGTCACTAATTAGCGACGGATTGTATTATCCATCGCTAATGAGCGACAGAATCTCTTTTCCGTCGCTAAATAACAACGAAATGTATTATCTGTCGCTAATTAGCGATGAAATATATTATCCGTTGCTAATTTCGATATTTCTTGTAGTGTCTACTCGGGCTTAGAGCTGATCTTGGACTGATTGGGAGCATGTTTGTGCAGAGCCCCAAGTTGAAGGAAGGATCAAATTACCTAGGATCTATAGTTAAATAGTCGATTGATGGTGAAAGATAATTGACTACATAAGGTACTTGTTGGCAAACTGAAGCACGTAGTGATTGGCAAAGTGACTAATGGTGAATCTAATCAACTGATTGGTGATAGAATTACATAATGGATAGTGAAGAAGGAAAATGTCTGAAAATTATAAAAAGGGGAGCATTCAAAAGCTGTAATTTTTGTTGTCTATTCTCTCGAGCTTTCTCTCTTGTATTTATAACTTAAATCTTCTAAGCTTTTTTGTGTTAATCTTGTAAGAAGATTATTGTAAGAGGTTTTTCGACCATGAAAGATATACAAGTAGGAGACATCAAGTGAGTTTTAAGAAGTGACTCATTGAAGGTCATAGACCATGGAATAGGAATAAGAGTTCAAAACCATATCATTGATGTGAATTTGGATGAATGCTCTCTTGCATGCATACACCCATAGAGTGTGCAAATTCAGGGGGATTGATTTGCACTAAAATCAATTGACTTATTTGCAAGTGTGAGTCACGAGCACGATGATTTTCTTCTTCTAACAAGCAGTGATAACTTTTCTCCACTAAGCTTTTTCCTTTTTCTTCTTCCTCTAATTTCATACCTTTACAAAATCCTAGTCCTCTTCCACTCATGATTGATTTAAGCATTAAAGTGACTATGCTAATAGAGCCGGCCAATCATTAACTCATGTTACCTTTCAAACTATAGGATCTCTTGAATTTAGAGGGCGATCCAATTTTTTGAAGAGGAGAAGTCCGAGCGAATAGAAAAAAGTATCATCAATAATTATTACATAAAGTTAACTATATCATATTAAGTCACATTTCATATACAACCCTCTCGAGAAATCCACTCCCTCAATAATGTCACTAAGAGAAAGAACAAATCCACATTACCTCACTACATATCTTAATCTTAATATATTTATATATGCATAATTTACACAAGTTTAAAATAAAATTCAAATTTATATTAAATTAAATCAATATTTTTTTTTTCAATTTGAATGAATTTAGTATTATATATTGATTCCATTTTTGGTTTTTGATGCTCCTCCCTAATTCATTCTAAATGTCACGCTGTGATATATAACTGAAAATTACGTGTACGAAGTGGCAGATGCATGCACCCACGAGCCACGACGCCCATGTGACGCACCTTACAAAACTACAAACTCCCCCCTCCGGACTAAACCTTGTGTTTTTTTCCCCCTCTATTTTTTCGATTAAAAAATAAATGAAAGGATCATGCCGCCACTAAATATAAATTCTTTATCTTCCACAACACATCAAAATTAGTGGTCGAATAATATATTTTTTTTAAAAAAAATCGAAGTTCTTATTTGTTCCACTCGGCCCACTTCGTTACCCACTGATTAAATGAGGCAGACAAACCAAGCGGGCCTACCACTGCCATTATTCCGCCTACGTTTTTCTACTTTCTCTAGTTCTCTAGTCAAGTTGACGATCAAAATGCGGGTCAATAATTTTATTTTATTTTACTTTTTATATATTTTTTGCAGTATTTTAAAATATCCTTTTGCGATGGAGAAAGTCCTCCATAATTAGTCTTCCTAACGTGGACTGGTTTCTAGTCCTTGCTCGGTCCGGCAATGGCGTGCATTCTTAGTTGGGGTTGCAGGCGATCGCTCGGTGGAGGAGCTGGAGATCCAAGGCGATGATGGGTCTCCGAATCGACAAAGGGATCGGCGCCTTTCTCATCGCTTTTCATTTCTCCCGGTGATCTCTAAATCTGTACCTTTTGCCCCAGTTCCGCACTTGATTTGACGGAGGAGGAGAAAGGCATCTGGAATCTGCACCATCCCTCATGAACCCGAGTTCGCCATCTCCGCCGCCTGTCCCCGCGCTGCGGGTTTCCAACTCTGGGAAACGCATGTGCCGAGAAGCAACGGTGCCGCCTTCAACGCCCGTCACGCCCTCGACCCCGGCAACGCCCTCGACGCCTGCCACTCCGGCACTAGTGCTTTCCAACTCCAGTAAACGTATGGACGCGTCTCCCTCGCTGGTGCTCTCCAACTCAGGAAATAGGATTGACCCGTCGGGGAGGAAGAAGTACGTGAAGCAGGTGACGGGACGGCACAATGACACGGAGCTTCACCTCGCGGCTAAGAGGGGCGATCTCGAAGCCGTGAAGCAGATCCTCGGCGAGATCGACGCCCAGATGACGGGGACGGCGATGGGGGCAGAGTTCGATGCCGAGGTGGCGGAGATACGGGCGGCCGTGGTGAATGACGTCAACGAAGTGGACGAGACTGCGCTGTTCGTGGCGGCAGAGAAAGGGTTTCTCGATTTGGTGGTCGAGCTGCTCAAGTACTCCAATCGGGAAAGTCTCACCCGGAAGAACAGATCCGGGCTCGATGTTCTCCATGTTGCTGTTAGGGAAGGGCAACAAGGTAAAAGGGCTGTCTTTCATAGTTAATTTCATTCAATTTTGCAACTCGGATTTGAGAAAATTTCTTTATCTCCTTGTTATGAACCACGACTATTCAGCCTGTCAAAAACTCGAATCTTGCAAAAACACTTTAGTCACCAGTGCATGGATTGGTAGAAAACATCGACCACTACTCACACCTTTAATGCTTGAACTTTAGAATTAGCCTTATCTAAGTAAATCACTTGAAAGCCTGTAGGAGAGTGTAGAATACCTTCCTTTTACATTATTGTTTCCTTACTGGATACTTGTTTTGATCTTTTGCAGTTGTCATTTACTTGCTCCATAGTTTCTGTGAACAGTGTACTGTATTTACTTCTGCTGATCTCTATTTTTTTGTTAGAAAAGTGGCCTGTTAAGGCCTATTTTCAACTATAGTTGCAAATTACACATCAAAACTCTGCTTAAAGATGCAATTTCCTCTCTTGATCTGCTGAATTCAGGGAGAGAGACAGCATTCTTCTTCTGCAGGGCATTCCAGACTAGCAAAATGTGCCCATTTATTGTCTTCTCTACCACAATGTATCACCTCAATTTCCCAACCTCGCACATCCATAGAATTCTTCTTGCAATGTTGGCTCCAACTTGCTCCAAACTTCACGGGCTGCCAGATGGTTCCTAAGGACATGTAGGGATGTTTCCGGACACCCCACGCATTTGTGTGAAGACCTTGATGCCCTGCTTTCCAGTGTGGCTCGCTGTGTTGCATGGCACTTCCATATTCTTTTCCATTGTGGCCTCGTAGTAATCATCACTCCTTCAATCGTGAGTATGTTGAACAAGTATTGTACCACCCGTTGTTTGACTTCGTCCAGAAAATGGCATTGTTGCTATCATCAAAACTAGGTGGTGGCCTCTCTGCCAATTCCAGCAGAATTGAGTAAGGAAGAAAGCTTTGGAATTTATCCCAGCACTGCATTCCTCCTTGTGCTGCCTGACCGAGCATCAATTTGCGTAGTTACTTGGGCACCCATAGCTTAGCCAAATTATTGAGTCTCCTATCGTCTCAGAACCATCAGCCCAACCAAAAAGGCACATTGATCAGTCATCTCCTATCTTCCACCTATAACTGGTCTTTATCTATTCCCATGTGCAGCAAACTTGCTTCGATATGGTGGAGTCAAAGGCTTAGACAATGAAATCTACTAAGACAACTCTCTTTCCCACATATTTTGCTCGAAGTTCTTGAACACAGGTGCCACCATCCATTAGAAACGCCACCTCAAACTTTCCCAAGGATTGCTCAATTACCTCAGTCCTCCGAATACCTAATCCTCCAAAATCCATTGGCAACTGCCCATTGTCCTAGTGGGAATTTCTCTTTTACTATTATTTTCCCATATAAAATCTTGACACTTTTGTCCAATAATCTTATTGACAAGACTGGGAAGCCAACAAACCAGCATGTCAAAGGTTGGTATTGATGCCAGAATAGACTGAGTGAGATGATCCTAGTTGCCATGGAAAGAGAGCATTTCACCCAACTTCTAGTGTTTTGATAACTTTCCCACAATGCCCATGTAATGTGCCTTCGTAATCCTCCCAACATCGATGTGGATGTCGAGATATCTCTCCGTAGCCTTTTGGTGCTGAAAATCCAAAGATCAAAAAGCAGATTAAGAACTTCTCCACATTCACCTTTTTGTTTGAGGCTTCCTCAAACTGCCTCAGCACTTCTCAAGCATCATTGAGGTGGTACCATGATGCCTTAGTAAGTAGAATAAGATCACTAGCAAAGAAAAGATGGCTAAGAACTAGTCTCATCCTTCCAACCCTCATGCCCCTCCATTCATTTGACACTACTTTGGAAAGATTAAGGTGAGATAACCGCTTCAAGCAAAGATGAACAAGTACGGTGAGAGTGGACACACTTGCCAAAATCCTATAGTTGCTTTGACAGTGTTGGTTTTCTCGCCATTCCAAAAAAACCAGAAAAATGTAGTTGTAACACACTGCATAATCACACTGATAAAATGCGAAGGTGAATAAAAGAGAAGCTCTAACTTGATTTTATCATATGCCTTCTTGAAGTCAATTTTATAAGCATGAAGCCCTCCTTGAGGTCAATTTATAAGTATGAAGCCTTTTCCCCCTTAATTGTGTTGAACAAGTGGAGTACTTCCTACATGATCACTAGGTTCTCTTGCATATGCCTCCTTGAGCAAAACTCATTTGCTAATGGGATATGAGAGAGCCCAACAACAGCTGAAGACATTGCACAATCACCTTTGTGATAATCTTGTATGAGGTGTTACATAGACTTTGGGCCAAACTGAGTTAGCTGCTCAGGCTATTCACACTTTGGGATCAGAACTACATGCGTATGGTTCACAGTCGGAGGTCTAACTCAAGCTTGAAAGCCTTTGAAACAAATTTGGTGATGCTATCCCCAATAGTCTCTTAGCTCTGATAGAACATGGCATGCATACCATCAGGCCCTAACACTTTGACAAGACCTAGAGACTTCAAAGTGAAAGCAATGTCCTCCTTTGTGATAAGACAAACTAGTAAACTCACAGCCTCTTGGCGCATAGTGTTTGGGAACCCTTGGTGAAATTTTCCAAGTGCTACTTCCCTGCCATATCTGTACAAAGCCATGAAGTTTACCATTGCTTGTTCCTTAATCTACTCTTGGTCGAACTCCCACTCACCATCCTAAGTTCCACCTAATAATTACTCTAGTATGAAAATAGTGTGTGTTTTGGTCCCTTAGTGCAAGCCAGTTTGCCCTTGATTTCTATCACCAAAAGAGCTCTTTGTCATATCGTGTTCTACTGAGATCTTCCATGATGTGATGTTCCAGTTCCTGAAGATTTCTTCTAGTGCTTGGCCCCCTACTGGAACTACACTTTTGGATTCCTTCTAACTGAGCTTGAAGCCATCTCTTCCTTCTGTGGATGTTCTGAACACTTTATGGTTCCATTTCTATAGGACTTGCCATAGTTTAGCTATGTTCAAGACAAGGCCGGTGCTAGACTTTTAGCTCAAAACAACCACTCTGTGAAAATCTAATGACCAGGTGGTGATCAAAGTAGAGCCTATGAACCACTCCCACCAATGCTTCATCAGACAAATCCACCATTGTACATTTGCAATTGAGTTTCTTGAACACCATTTCATGGTTGTCCCAGATGCCTCCTTGCCAAGTATATGGATTGGGCGTGTCAACATCAATAAGGCTGCACTCATCTAACCAGCCTCTGAATTGCTCGAGTATCCATTGTCAAATCCTCCTCCTGCTTACTCACTACTATGCACAATCTCAGTGAAGTCCCCCACCATAAGCTATCCCCAATCAATTATTTGTGATATTTGCTTCACATCCAGCCAGAGTGCTTCACAGAGTTGGCAGTGTGATCTAGCATAAACAATGGTGAGCCACTGGTCTCCCCTGTTAGAATTTCTGATTTGACAATAAACATATTGCCTTTGCAATTCCATAACTGCAAGACTAATATCTGCTTTCTATCAAGCCTAAATGTCTCCTGAAAATCCCTCTGTTTTGCATCAAAACATGCTTCTACATTTTCTGTCACCTTACCGCTCACTTTTGACTCAAGTAACAAAATTATGCTGAGACTAAAAGACCTCAAATAGTCTTTAAACACTGCAAAATTTGGAGTTCGTACCTCCGATAGCTCCAGGAGAAATTATTATAAAGAAATCATGCAGTGAGGATGAAAAACTTCATTTCCAGTGGTCTCCTCATTCACTGAGTTGGCACCACCAATATTTTGCTCAGTAGATGTCAAGCATCATTGCATCACGCAGAGGCTTGGATACCCACTGCCCTTTAGTTGCTGCTCTCCTTGGATCTCTAAGTAGTTCCATTGGTGGTTTCTCGTGTTGATATGCCGGACAAACTTGTCCTATCTAAACCATTACCTGGTCTCAAGGACTGCCTAACTATATCCACGTGCACGTGGATGCTGATCAGACATTTCCTATGTCTTCTTGTAAATCAATTCTCTCTTCTTGTGCATGGAAGAGCTATCACGTCAGGGGCCCTTCCTATGTCGACTCATCATTCCATGGATCAGATCTCCTGTGGCTTTCCAATACACTATATAGAAACCGCGAGCCCATAAGGACCCCATCCCATTTGGGCGAGGATTTCTTCCACTTTAAGAACGTGCAACAGATGCTCGTTCTTTCTTCGAGGCTTATGAAGTTGACATCTAGGGCTCGTGTCAATTGCGATCCAAATATTTCATTATGGTGAAATAATTCTAGGCTGACCTAGCACTCGATATGCCATCATTCACTTGACCCAATCTAGTCAATAGCTCTTCCAGGGTGACATCATCCATTTGCTGCCCTTGTCCATGTGGAGCGCTGCTAGCTGTAGTAAAAAAGGCTGGTGCTGCCACCAACGACTTTCTAGATGAGGTATTTATGTCGCAATTCTCCATACTGTGCCCATAGATTCCACAACTGAAACAGACATCATGAAGGATCTTGTATTCAAAGAAGTAGGTTCACTTCTCCATGTCAAAACTAGTCAGTTGACTTCTTTTGAGGTCAATTTCTACAAAGTCATGCATACCTTCCCCTCAAAACTTCATTAGTGAATTTGCCAACCTTCATGATTTACTACTATTCCCTACAAAACTGAGACACGCTATGCTATGGTACTTTGTTGGTAGTTTGGCGATTCTGATCTACACGACCATCTTGTTCACTGTTGTTTCTTCTAGGTCAAAATTTGATGTGCACCTACTGATGGACAAATAGTGTCCATCACGACCCAAGGTCTATTGGTGAGGGCGAAGGTATAGTATTTATTGTTGGACATTTTAAGGATTAAGAAATAGTTGCCCATGTAGATGTCTCCTTCAATTTCCATAGAGTTGTCAATCTGTTCTTTTTAGGTAACTATAACTGTTCTTTTTACCCTTGACCATTGTGATGATCGAATTACTCCATAGAGCATGCATTGCCTGAAGCTGCTCTGAAATAACAATTCTTGACCAAATTGACGCCTAACAATATCCACAATGTATGTCAGTTTTAAGAAACTCTTCAACCTTGTCATCTAGTGGCATTCCCTTGGAGAAACCCAACATTGCTTCTTTGAAGTTAGGCCTGTTCGTTCCCGGCGTTGTTGCATCCCTGAGCAAGGTTTCATCACACCATCTGCAACCCCAAGCTTTCTCTTTGTTTTCCTGATGCTGTGCAGGAAAAGATCTCTCTCCCCCGCTGTCTGTGTCTCCCCACTGCCCAAACTCGTCATTCGTCACACAAATGGTTTTTTTGCTGGTCTCTATAATTCACAACAAAATGAAATTGGAAGGCATTTGTTACTTTATTAGTTAAATTGTTAATATTTTTCACTAAAAATCTGCTGAGTCCTACCCGCAATAATGCATTATATAAAGTCTAAATGAAGTCATGAATTTTTTACTTTTGTAGTTCATTTGAATTCATCTTTTTAAGTTAAAAAAAATCCTTTTCATAAAAGGGCAAAAACTGTTTCTTTCAGTTTTAATCAGATGCCATAGGTTCTACCATATGCTTGCAATTAATTTTGTCATGTCAATACTGTTTAGTGTACACTGTTTACTCTAATCGAATATAAGTATCATGTGCTTTTATCTAATTTCTTGGGTATTTATTTTTTCTTAATAAAGTAGTGATATCAGAAACTATTTTTTTCCCTATGTTATGTATCGTTACTGTCTCCTTGCTTTCTGTTTGAGCTTGAAGACATCGTCCTGCAAATTTAACACTAATATGTACCTTCAGCAATTATACAGGTACTCGTGGACCATGACCCAAGTCTCGTGAAGACCTTTGGACAATCAAATGCAACTCCCCTTATAACTGCATCAATAAGAGGGCACACTGAAATTGTCAAGCTGCTGCTGGAACAAGATAGTAGCTTAATTGAGTTGTCCAAAAGCAACGGAAAGAATGCTCTTCACTTTTCTGCACGACAAGGGCATGTTGACATCGTAGAGGCATTGCTTGGAAAGGATCCGCATCTTGCCAGGAGGACAGATAGGAAGGGGCAAACTGCCTTGCATATGGCTGTGAAGGGCACAAACTGTGAAGTTGTTAAAGCCCTTGTGGATGCTGATCCAGCAATAGTGATGCTACCAGACAGAGCTGGGAACACAGTATTGCACATCGCAACCAGAAAAAAGCGGGCAGAGGTACATTGTTAATGTTTATTTTTCTGGTGCTTTGGTTCGCTTATATCTGCAACAATTTATTCATTTTAGGAAGCTTTCAAATATATGGTGTTAGCTCTCTCTTCTTATGCATTTCAAGTATTCTCTTTCTATTGCAGATAGTAAATCTTCTACTGCTCCTCCCAGATACAAATGTGAATGCATTGACAAGAGATCATAAAACTGCATTTGATATTGCTGAAGGCTTGTCTCTTTCCGAAGAGTCTGCTGATATTAAGGATACATTATCTCGCTGTGGAGCATGCAGAGCCAATGAACTGAATCAACCAAGAGATGAGCTGCGTAAGACTGTAACTGAGATAAAAAATGATGTTCATATCCAACTAGAGCAAACTAGGAAAACAAACAAAAATGTGCATGGGATTGCCAAGGAGCTTAGGAAACTTCATAGGGAAGGTATCAACAATGCTACTAACTCAGTCACAGTGGTTGCCGTACTCTTCGCAACAGTAGCTTTTGCATCCATCTTTACGGTGCCTGGTGGAACCCAAGATAGTGGTGTTGCAGTAGTTGTGCAAACAGGTGTTTTCAAGGTATTCTTCATCTTCAATGCTATTGCTCTTTTCACTTCATTGGCCGTGGTGGTGATTCAGATAACGCTTGTCCGGGGAGAGACAAAGGCAGAGCGGCGCGTTGTGGAGATTATAAATAAATTGATGTGGTTGGCTTCCATCTGCACCACCGTTGCTTTCATTGCCGCATCATATATTGTCTTAGGTAGGAAGGTCCGATGGGTTGCGATGCTTGTTACACTAATAGGTGGCCTGATAATGGCTGGAGTTCTCGGGACAATGACTTTCTATGTGGTAAAATCCAAACGCACCCGTTCTATCCGAAGGAAGAAGTCAATTCAGAGGAGCACATCAAGCTCATGGCACGCCAACACTGAGTTATCAGATTCTGAAATCGACAAGATTTATGCCATCTAGGTTGAGGTTATTGTTACCGAAGCTCAGTGTCTGTCTACATGGTCTCATCTGCTCACGGCCCCTTGTGGCGCCATTTAGTACTATAGAAAACTACAATGTCACAATATTGAGGTTCTAGGCTGCTCCCTGCCATTTCGTGCCATAGTGGCCAAGTTTTCTTTATATCAGTTGAAATAGACTTTGCAAAAATGACCAAATATTGCATTTCTGGAGTAGATATAAGATATTTTTGTTAAATTAGTAACTTTGTTAAACAAGTGATTTTATAAAAATTTCAAAATAAAATTAAGTAAACAAGATTAAAAATTATCACTTGTACAAATACAGCTAGTTAGTTCTCAATTATTAAATATGTTAATTAACTGAACAATGCATTTCCTTTAGTTATTAATGTTTTATAAATGATCAAGTAAAATTTATATTTTTTTAGTGGTGCAGTTAAAGAAATATAATGCGGATATTAGCAAATAACATTCAATGGTAATATAAAATCTGGAAATTAGTTTCTTTTGTAGTTTTATAATTGAAAATACTGACATTTTTAGTCAATTGTTTAGTTAATTAAATGATAATTTAATTTAACGATAAATTATTAAATCACTTAGACAAAGTTGGTGAATATTCAAGTCCCCACGGGATGGATTGATGGCTAATACATAGGGTATTGCTGTCATGAAATTTGAGGGTCAAATCCTAGTTAGTAGCCAGATTCTTACCCTCTCTTATGTACTGATCATTATTCGGACTAGCTAGACTAGCTCTCGTGATTTACCTCCTCCGTGTTGATCCTGGGACGGGCTGGCGGGGGCGATGGAGGCAAGTGTTTCGCCTTTTGCCACCTTGAATATCCAAATCCCGTAAATAATTTTTAAAAATATCAAATCACATACCTAATACTCATTTTACATCCTATGCATTTGTACGCAATCTCTCATGGCTGTCGCGTGCATCCAAACTGAAAGAGAAATCCAAATCACGTGTGATTTTTTTTTGCGACGTGCTTCCGAACCAAAATTGACGGCCAACAATGGTGCACCTTCTTCGTGAAAAAGTGAACAGAGAAAACCTAAACCTAAACACCATTTTATCTCCAAACGGTCGACGACATGTTTTCAATGGTTTGCAACACGCCGCGGCAACTCAATGAAGACAAACGTCTCTCCCCTCTCGACCACCAAAGTCCTAACCGGTGAAACACAACGTTCCTCCCGGCCAGCTCCGACTGCACCAGTTGAGCGAAACTCAGCTCTATTGTTGTTTTCGGTCAACACACTCAAATCTTTCAGTCGGGTGAAGCATCCTTAAAACCAAAGTGTCACACTTAGGTTAAACCACTATTCCAATAGCTCCAAAACTCCCGATATAGAAAAACTACTACAAAATTCCAAGCATTCTAGAAAAAATTCCAAAGCATCGGCGACATCTAAAATTCTACCGAGGGTGAAGCTTTTCACTCTGATCAATCGAGACATGTATGTTTTTTTCTACCAATTTTTAGATGTCTTTTTTCATATTTATATATTAACATTATCAATTTGTAGGAAGATTAATATTATCAATTTTTAGATATCTTTATCTTATCGATGTTAACACTTTAAATAAAATATTTAAGTGTGTTTATAATCTAAAAGTTAATTGTTTCTAGAAGGATAAATCCTAAAAGGTCATAGTACAATTTTCTGAAGATATACGTATTTTATAATCTATCAATTTCTTCCACTAAACTAGTGTGTTTTTGAATATTCATAATCTTAATAGAATTTTTTGTCTGCAATATGGTTAATTTTTTGATCGTATCAATACAAGGAAGATCCAATTTTTTACGATGTGCTCACAATTATGATGCAATCTATATATTCACAATTAGAGAACCGAAACATTTTTGTTACTCCAAATATAAATATGAGTACTGACAATATGTCACCTTCAACTTTCTCTAGTGCTATGGTCAATATTGGAGAGACTATTAGTTACAACTTCAATTTGAATGAATAAGCTCCTAGTTTTGAGGAGGACTCATATGAGTACATGATTGGATAATCTTTTTGAGGATACGTGGACTAAACAAAAATATAATGACAATAGAATGGAAGTGAAAATTGAAAGGGATGCATCGAAAGAGAAATCCAAATCACGTGTGATTGTTCTTTGCGACGTGCATCCGAACCAAAACCGACGACCGACAATGGTGCACCTTCTTCGTGAAAAAGGCGAACAAAGAACACCTAAACCTAAACACCATGTTATCTCCAAACGGCCGACGACGTGTTTTCGATGGTTTGCAGCACGCCGCAGCAACTCAATGAAGGCAAACGTCTCTCCCCTCTCGACCACCGAAGTTCTAACCGGTGAAACACAATGTTCCTCCCGACCAACTCCAACTCTACCAATTAGGTGAAACTCAGCTCTATTCTTGTTTTCGGTCAACAGTCAAATCTTCCGGCCGGGCGAAGCATCATTAAAACTAAAGTGTCACACTTAGGTTTGGTGTAAACCACTATTCCAGTAGCTCTAAAACTCCCGACATAGAAAAACTATTGCAAAATTCCAATCATTCCAGAAAAACTCCAAAGCACCGATGATATCTAAAATCTTACTGAGGATGAAACTTTTCACTCTGATCAATCAAGACATGTATTTTTTCTTCTACTAGTTTTTAGATGTCTTTTTCCATATTTATATATTAGCATTATCAATTTGTAGGAAGATTAATATTGTCAATTTTTAGATGTCTTTATCTTACTGGTGTTAACACTTTAAATAAAAAATTTAAGTGTGTTTACAATCTAAAAGTTTAATTGTTTCTAAAAGGATAAATCATAAAAGGTCATAGTACAATTTTATGAAGATATACGTATTTTATAATCTATCGACTACCTCCACTAAACTAGTGTTTTTTGGAAATATTCACAATCTTAATAGATTTTTTTGTTCACAATATGGTTAATTTTTTGATTGTATCAATACAAGGAAGATCCAATTTCTTACGATGTGCTCACAATTATGATGCAATCTATGTATTCAAACGTATCCATTACTCCAAATATAAATATGAGTATTGACAATAGTTACCTTTGACAATAGTTACCTTCAACTTTCTCTAGTGTTGTAGTGAATACGGGAGAGACTATTAATTATAGCTTCAATTTGAATGAATAAGCTCTTAGTTTTGAGGATGACCCATATGAGTACATGATTGGATGATCTTTTTGAGGATACATGGACTGAACAAGAATATAATGATAATAGAATGGAAGTGGAAATTGAAAGGGATGTCCCCGAGGATGAATTCTTAGCAAATGATATGCACTATTCATTAGATGAGTTAGTCAACACTAACGAATATAGAAACCTTGAAGAGCAGTTTCCATTAGCTGAAGATGTATATGTAATGAACTCAAGACTAGTTCCATTGCAAATGCAAGAACCAATGACTCTCTTGAGGAATTGTGTTGGTCAGGTAACATACTTTTTTAACTTCCATAATATTAACTCAACTCAATTTCAATAGTACTAACATAAATATATATTAATTCTTGTTGTAGGTTTATGCAACACAAAAATATTTTAAAGATGCAATTGCTAAGTATGCTATGAAAAGGTGCTTCACATACAAAATAAAAGACACCAAGAAGACTAGAGTTAAAACAATATGTGATGAAGAAAATTACATGTGGACAATAATTGCAAGAGGAGATATTGAGTTGGTACAAAATATTTAGAGGATCACCAATGCGGTCTTAGCATGGGAACAACTGATCATGCTGCATGCATATCTTCTTTTATAGTTTCTTAGATTGAAAGTCATTTTGTGGAATCAAAAGATTATAGATCCACAAACATTCAGAATGAGGTGAAATCATGATTTGGAGTGCATATATCATATCGAAAGGCATACTATGCACGTGTAAAAGCTAAAATAAGGTGGTAGGTGATTTTGATAAGGATTATGGTGATCTCCTTAGACTATTTTGTGAGCTAAAATATAGAGACCTAGATACATACATTGCATTGAAAACAAATGGTGATAAATTCTAACATTATTTTTAGGCTTTTGGTGCATGTGGAAGAGTTTTCAAACATATTTTTGTAAACTAATTGGAATTGATGTAACGCACCTGAGTGACAAGTATCCTAGTGTATTAGTGATGGCCACAACAGTAGATGGTAATGAAAACCTTCTTCCAGTTGGCTTTGCAATTGCTGAGGTTGAGTGTGGCTCTACTTGGGGGTGATTTCGAAATCATCTAAAGATATTTCTTGCAATTGATCCATCAACTATGACAATTTATCTGATAGACATCGTGGAATATTATCTGCAATGAGTAAAGTTTACCCTACTGCTCACCATGGATTATATTGCTATCACTTGTCTTATAATATGATTACAGATACTCATGATAAACCTGCATTAGGATTGTTTTGGACTGCATCTAGAGCAAATATAATTCAACAATATGATCGAGTTATGCAAACTATATCAGAGACACATGCAAATGCTTATAGATGGATGTAAAATATAAAACCTACAAAATGGGCAAATATACAATTCCCTGGTAGAAGGTACTCAATGTTGACCATGAATTATTCTGAAAGCATATGCATTGTTCAAGAACACTCAACAATAACTCCCAATTACAATACTAATAAATGACACACGGAGGAAGGTAACACAATGGTTTTATAATCATAAGGAGGAAGTGTCTAATTCTGCAGGAGTATTGATGTCATTAGCTAACAAGAAGATTGACACTAGGAGACAAAAAAACTAGGTACTATGCAGTACATCCACATAGTAGAACAAAAATGGAGGTAAAAACTTCAGCATCCTCCTATATAGTTGACATGGAGATTTGTAAATGTAATTACAGTGAGTTTAAGATTTGAGGGTTTCCTTGCTCACACGCTATTGCAGTGTGTTTATACAGGAACATGGACCCGTATAAGTATTGTGAGTATTATTTCTTATTTGTAAATATGGATCATATTTATTCATGTAGAAGTAAACAATATTGGCCAATAGGTAGACACGATTGTATTTTTTACCACTTAGTAGTCTTGTGCAACCTGGAAGAAGAAAGAAGGCGAGGATCCCGTCCAAGCACACGGGAAAGGTTAAAAACAAGTTTAGTAGGTGCAAACAATTAAGTTATAATAAAAGATTATATAGAATGACTCCAGCAAGTTGATAAATGTATTCGTGTGTTCTTCTGTGATAGTGCTCAACTTTTGTATGTATTTACCATACAAAACTATCATTGTGATGAATGAACATATAAGTGTAGGATCGAACTTGACGTTAGAGGGAGGTGAATAGTATTACGAATTTTACGAACTGATAATTAAAGAAATAATGAATAAACAAAGTAATAGCACAACGGAAATAAAATATTAATCTAACAATTTATCAGCTAAATCAGAAATGTGAGTTAAGCACAGTTAAATGCAGAAAGTAAGTACACACAGCAATAATAAAAATGTGATTCTTATTTTTAAATTTCTCATAGGTGGAGGAACCCTTACAATTTTTTTTTTAAAATTAAGCACAATATAAAAATGAGGCAACAACAAAAATGAAAATGTACTCTAGGTGTTGCCGATCAAAAATGAAGCACAGATTCGCAGCGTGTCGTAGCACGGAAAGTACGAGAGCACGAGAACAGAGAAGAATGATTATGAATGAATTCTAATGAGTGATGTTGAAGCTCTGCCTCAAAACTCCTTTTATAGCACTCTCTTGGTCGATTGGAGGCTCTTCGGTCGTCTGTATTCGTGCTAACGTGGCTACAACTTTTATTTGGTAGATATATTAATGAAGCTACCCGGTCGACTGGAGGCCCTCTGGTTGCTTGTAGAGGGGTCAAATCTCATCTTGATTCAGCTCGCTCGGGA
>JBBUKS010000044.1:1062098-1072883 GCA_038050645.1 Hedychium gardnerianum
CGAGAGGGTGCTTCGACGCCATGGGAAGACGATCGCCTCACTCCGCGATCGATTTCGAAACTGAGGTCTCGCCGATTCGATTTTGCAAATCTCAAGAAATAAATAAGCGAAGAAATGAACCGGGTTCCTGATCCCATTTTGCGAAAAGACCACTACTTTTTCTATTATTTATTTCAAGATCAATTGTTGAATGTAGCATAAAGTTTACCGTTTTAATCAACCACAAACTTATAAAAATAATAGATTTATAACAAATTTATAGCAGAGTTAAAAATAAATGAATTTATGCTAAAATTTATTAATATATATATATATATATATATAAGAAGTTTATTTAGTTTGTGAGTTCACTAGCTATTCATATAAATTAAATAGGCATTCAAATTTTCAAATTTGATTATTAAATATAAGATTAGATAATCATGGTTTCCGTTAATTAACCCCGAGCGGTGGTCTCATGGTTTCCGTTAAATATAAGAATAAATAAATTAAATAAGCATTCAAAGCGAGGCGAGGACCACTTCGATTCGTCACCGTGTGCTCCGATCGAACCCCGAGCAGTGGTCTCCAGTCCCATGGTGGGATTTTGATTCCGAGGCGGCGAAGAAGAAGAGCAAAGCAACTCCCTTTCGCGGCGTTCGGTTCTCTGAGGCTGAGGAAAGGGAAGAAGGGAGCCGCCGAGAATGGCCGAGATTCGCCTCGCTAATTTCCACCCGCGCGGTCGTTGTTTGCAGGATCGAACCGCGACGCCGCCGTCTGTCTTGCTTCTGCCCCAAAACCTCGCCTTTCTCCCCCACCAATCTCATCCTCGTGGGTCCCTACGCTGCCGCCGTCGCGGCCGATCGAGGCCGAGGCCTCTCGGAGGAGTATGCCTCTTCATCATCGCGGCTTTCCCCTCCGCTCGGACTCCCCCGGACAGAAGCGGAGGAAGAGAAGAGGCGTGCGAGGGATCTCGATGTGGCGGTGAGGGCGGTGCAGTTGGCGTGCTCGTTGTGCCAGCGGGTGCAGAGCGGACTGGTGGCACGGAAGAAAGGGAAGACGATGTCCAAGGACGACAATTCTCCAGTTACCGTGGCAGGTCTGTAATGCTAAACCCTTTTCCTCCTCTGTCGCATTCCTTAGCTTCTTCTGTCGATACTTAACTGTTTCATTTCGTTCGCCAGATTGGGGAGTTCAAGCATTAGTTAGCTGGCTTTTATCAGACTACTTTGGATGCAGCCGCTTGTTCACGACTTTGAAAAGTTTGATTGGCACAACTCTGCTAGGATGATCCATGTATCGTCCATTAATGATCCTGCTCCTGCTTTGAAAAGTTTGCGAGGGCTGGGTACAAGGAGAAGGTCTGGGATCTCTGATCATACAAGAGGCTGGTGGAGTGGTCACTGATGCCGGAGGACGGCGCTTAGATTTCTCCAAAGGCATATATCTTGAAGGCCTAGACCGGGGAATAATCGCTTGCTCCGGGCCCTTGCCCTTGCTGCACGAGAAGATACTAAAGGCCGTCGATGCTAGCTGGGATTCATCAAACTTATAGTCACTACTTCTGCTAAACATCACCATCGTTCTTGTTCTGATGATGCATTCATCACGAGTTTTCTTTTGATACAAATAAATACTAGAGCATTGACCAAATTTAACTACCACGCTCAGAGGAAGTAAATCTAAAAGTGGGATTCACACTTGCCACCAAAACACAAAGTAGTAACACTAGCTTTGCCACTGAGGCTCCAAAATCAAGGATACGACTCAATTTCCTGAGCTGTGCTTTGCTTTAGTATGCGATTGAAGAGCGTTCTCAGAGTTGAAGGTTCTGAAACAAACAAGGCAGCATTGTAAAGATGTAACTATTGTTTACGAAATGCAAAGGAAGAGGAGAGCATTACTTGCTGCATGATTTGCAAGCGACAGAGCCGGTGGGTTTAGGGGCTTGCTGCTTCGATTTGTCAACACTATTTGCAGCGGTCTTTCCTTGTTTGGCTGGGTATGGAGTTGCAATGTGGCCACCTTTCTTTCCATCAGCCCCTGCAAAGTGAGTTTTGCCTCTTTTAATCTGCTTGCACTTCTAATAATAGAATTATATAAAGTAGATAATAAATTAAACTAAAATTAAAAAAAAAATTACAAAAACATACAGCATTGTAATTAGCATTGAATGAGAAATCCTTTATCAAATTCATTTATGACACTTAACCAATGCCAAAGTGAATGTCAGCATGCTATGAAACTCTTTGACTAAGGTGCACAGAGGACAAAATAGATTACCATGGAGATAGATATCTACCTGTTTTCTGATTCCCACCAGGAGAAACAAACTTTGCTTTCTTTTCTGGAACAGGTGTTTTGGATGAAGAATCGGCAGGCCTTTTCTTACCCACTTCAACCTGCAACATGCGCTTTTGCATATTACCACATTCGCGCCTGAACACAAAACAATGCAATAGCAAAAACACCGACCTTCTTAGGTGTAGCTTCTTCCTCTTCTTCGGAACTCTCATCTTCATCATCACTGTCATCCTCTCCGTCAATCATTTCCTGAAACAATCAAAAAAAATGTCATTTGACTATAATTTTGTGCAATAGAAACACACACTAAGAATGTACACCATTTTATGATTTCAAGTATGAGCATATGATCATACTTTCCACTAATTGGACCAACCTCATCATCTTCATCGTCATCAGATTCGTCCTCCTCAGAATCATCTTCTTCTGAATCATCTTCGTCTTCATCATCCTTAGCCTGTGGTTTATCATCTTTTTTAGATTGCTCAATCTTGGCCTTGGACTTACCATCAGAAGCTTCTGCCTTTTGAGCATTTGGTTTTGCAGCTTTATCATTTGCCTTCACCTCCAGTTTGCCTTTTAATTAAACTCATGAATAATAGATGAGAATATACAGAAAATAACAAAAATAATAAATTTTGCAGAGAAACAAATTGATTGTGTAATCTATGTGAATATTCCGTCCATTAAGCTTTACATAATAATAATAATAACAATTTAATTAATAATATCAATTATCTGAAAATATACTCTAACATGGAGATTTATCTTAAAGAGCAAGATTAAATTCATCTAGTATTGATCATTACCATCTTTAATCCACGTTTGTCCCAACTATTTGGGTTAATTACACAAATCTCAACCCTCTGTTAGCCCTACACAAGGAAATATTACTCGTAATCAAATCGATTAAATTTTTTTTATTACATTGTGTAATATTTGTTTTTGATCATCCTTTATCCCTTAAGGCTTCTGACTACACAATCTATTGTCTTTGAACACATTCAAAATGTCTCAAATCATTCTCTCATTCTATCATCTATTGGAGCCTACAACTAATTTTATCATCTAATGCTAATGTGGAAAAAATGTATCGACTTAGAACAAAAGTATCATCTAATGCTAAACCATTATACTAATGGACTTTTCATTATAGACAACCACAAAGTGTGGATCGAACAAAAGTAAATAAATAGAATTACCAGATTAATGATATACAAAATTAGAATCAAGAACAAAAGAAGAAACCAAAATATATATCGCAAAATTGTACCATTGACGAGCACATCCAGTGGATTCTCCTCATCTGATTCAGATTCGCTATCTAAGGATTTATTACAGAGGATTATCAACACAGTAAGTGCATCAAATAAGAAAGAAACAAAAAAATAAAAATAAAGGAAAAGAGAAACTTACTGAATGGATAGGAGATGGTATATCCAAAAGACAAAAACGGCCAGTCAAGGGATACAAAACTTAAAATCATGTAACATCAGTGTTTGCTAACGAGTAATTTAACAACATTAATCCAAAGGATATTCATCACTCTCTACAAATGCTGCAATCTTATAGCCCAAGAAGTAGACACTTGTATTCTTTGAACCATGAGATAGTTCAAATTCCTTCTCTAAAACTAAATCATATTGAATTTGAGCACATTTGTCAGCATATAGAGTTCCCAGAACCAGCTTTTTGTCATCAAATTTCACAAATACTGATGCACCCTTTGAAACTTTCTCCTTCTTTATCTCTCCAAGAGACATCTACATAAGCAAATATAACCTTTTTTTTTTATCATAACTTGATTTAGAATAACTCCCTATGCTGTCTAATAAAAGCCGGTGTTAGAACATGGGAGAGATGCAAGTATTTGTTTCGCCAGGATCGACCTTCATAGTTTGGCCAGGTTGAACTTCCAAACCTTAAAAATTGCAGAAAATCAAGACCCAGAACTTGAATCAAACAAACTTGAGACGTTGTAGCACACGGGGTTCCCCTCCCGGTTGCGCCCCGCGATGTAGGCCGCGTCCTTGAGGTGCTCTGCCAGCGCCGCAGCCTCTTCGCCATTCTCACAAACACCTCTCGCGCACTCGAGCCCGAACTCCCGCCTCCACCACAGCCTCCTCCAGAGCATCTCCAGCGCCTCAGCGGCCTTGAACTATTAGGCAGAGGAACTTGAGGAAGATCGAGTCGGTGCCCTCGTGCTTCTTGCTCGGAAGCAACGGGGAGCCCCAGAGGGAGACGCCTCTCGGATCCAGCACTTCCTTCTCTTCCTCACCTTGCTCCTCCTCCTTGCCCTCGGTCACGACGCGGGTTCCGTGCCTGGCCTCGTGGTGCCGAAGGGGAGGGGGCTTGATGAGATTGCTGAGGATGACTTCCTCCAGCATTTGTCGAAGGTCAATCAGGGCCTTCTTCTCGGAGGGTTTGAGGTCCTCGGGTCGTTGTGCGATTGTATTTATTGGGTCAGTTTTATAATATTATTATATATTATTAGTTTTTTTCCCGAGGGTTCATTTTCACCCACTAATCAATGAAAATAATAAAATTCACATAATGATCTTAACATTTATCTCAAAGTGTTAATTTTCACTGTTCAACATTTTTGATTGGACTATATTTAGTCTCGACAGTATTATAATTTTTTACGGTTTAATGAGAAACAAGACTTCAAAAGCTCTTTTCATTTTTACCACCTACTCTTTGTCCTATTAAAGATATCTTCATAAATATTTTCTTGTTAACTTCCAATTTAACTATTTAATCATTTTCTTTGTTTTAAATATACTTTATATATTTCAATTTTGGTTCTATAGAGGCTTAACTTCGAAAGTTATTTCCACATTTGTTTCTTCTCTTAACATTTTTCAGTGATAGTAAAGAACACTTTCTGTGGACGTGGTGTATCAAGCTTGTCATAGTTTGAAGTTTTATGTTGATTTTGTATACTGTTGTATGTTGCGCTTTAATTTGCATCCAAAGTAATTCACGTACCTTTTCTTTTTGTTATCTTTCTTTTTTCCTTCCTGTTTATGGGCAACAGGAAGACAGACTTGTTGATAGCCAGTATAATTGTTCAGTGAATGGCATGGATTAGTTGGCTCAAAGGATTTCTATGTTTGGTGGTGTAGCTACTTGAAATCTCCAGTTAAGTTATGCCCATTAGGATGGATTGGCTTCATGATAGGCATTTCCTAAATTTCTTTTATATGAACAGAACTTGCGTAGGACCTCAAAATATGTGCAGGAGCAGAGAAGCTATCTGACTACTATGAAGGCATGCTCTTGTTTTCGTTGATGCAAAAAAAGGTTTGTTTTTCCAACTCTTGAATCATCAATTGTTTTTTTTTTCTTGAATTGTTTTCCTTTTCCCCGGCTCTGATGTGTTTCATTCTGCACAACTTTATTTTTCTTGTTGTTGTTGTTGCTGCTTTACTTATTTTCATTTTGATTTCTTGCTCTTGCCCCCACATAAATGATCTGGAGAACATAAATTAGCGCGTTCAGTTGGTAATGTAGATCCTCATGGTTGTGTGCACAGCATTCAAAAATTAAACACACACGAGGCTGTATTATCGCTCATATTAATGATCCCTCTGTCTTTTCTTTCATTTCCCCCTTTTTCGTTAATTAGGACCTCCCACGGATGCTTTTAGTCCGGCTAGCCAAGAAGGATGGTAAAGCTTAACCAATTCTTCTCTTGAAGCTGCTCGACATCCTCAGAATCTCTTCATGTTCTAGTTTGATTGAGTTATGGTATCAACAGAGTGCGAGTGTAAATGTTTGTTCCATAACTATAATAATTATAATAGTCTTACTATTATAATTATCA
Organism: Hedychium gardnerianum; assembly: GCA_038050645.1. NCBI lineage: Eukaryota > Viridiplantae > Streptophyta > Magnoliopsida > Zingiberales > Zingiberaceae > Hedychium > Hedychium gardnerianum. Next base: position 1,068,211 of record JBBUKS010000044.1, read on the forward strand.
TAATAATGGATTCTCCAATTGTCACTAGACATTCGCGATTTGATCCCCAATTATAATATATTTATATTATTTTTTTCTTTAAATGACAATCACGATATTCAAAGTTTCTGGATCGCTCGTCATGAGTACTTTTTTTATTTATCTTCGTGGTCAATAAAAAATTTCTATGAGACCATGCTAATAATTCCAAATTTAATATTACCTAATTCAACATTTATAATATTATAAATAGACTCCTCACTATAATAATTGAGACTATTATAATAATAGAGTCTCCATTATTATAATTATTATAATAGTAGTTAAACTATCATAGTTACTCTTATAATTATAAGAGTTATAATAATTATAATAATTATAATTATAATAATCTTATTAGTATAATAGTTATAGCCCCCGAGGGTAGGGTATCGTGGTTAAACTCTCCAATTATAGATTAGGCATTTGAAGTTTGATACTCAACTGCGGTGTATTATTAGAGATTTTTCTCTTTAATGAATAGCGGATCCGAGAACGCTGGCTGTCAGGATGAGCCTCCACATGGGCTTCCTCGATTTATCCTAATGGTCGGTGGAATTTTTTTTTAGGATCGGGTCAATCACTCATAATATTAATCAGACTGAAGACTTGGATTCCAAGTGTCAACTAAAATGGATCCACTATAATAAATATAATAATAGATCCACTATTATAACTATCATCAACTATAATAGTGTCAAAAGTCGCTCGTGATTTATCTCTCTACAAATGACTATGAGACTGATCGTGTGGGCCGTCTGAGGTCAGCGTATGACCTTTTACCACCAACTATAATAGTGAATCCACTATTATAGTGAGACTCTCCACTATAATTGTATCCTTCCTCTATTATAGTGGATCATCAATAGTTAACAATAATCAAATGATCGGATCACAGTGATATCATGTTGACATCTCTCGAGTATTTTGATCAAACTATAAATCAAGTCATCATCATTGTTCACATCACAAGTTATATTAGGTTGTCATACATCTACTAGAGGAGCAAGCCTATTGACTGTGGCTCATATCAGGTCTTTCATAGGGTTTGCGACCTGTGCAGTGTCAAGCCAAGTCTGCAACTTCCATTAGATTCTTCCGAGCCTCAACATTAAGTTCAAGGACTCGGTCCGCCATGGAATTTAAAAAATATATTCTCATGAGTAAACCCTCTGTGAAATAATGACACAAAATAACTATCATCATTAGGGAGTGACTCATCCAGTACTTTTCTTTCAGTAATTATCTCGATTAATATAACACCAAACGTGTAGACATCAACTTTCGTGGACACTTTTCAAGTGACAATTAAAATGCAGAAGCTCATGTCAGTTGATATAAAGGCAAAGACGTTCAAATATTTAGAAACTGAGCTTTGGTTCAATAGCAAGATTAAAATATTAATGTGTAAGGAAAAAATCGATATAAAATCATAAACTTAAGAACTTTACATGTAAAAAATAAAAATGAGTATTTAAATGATAAATGTTAAAGAAACAAAAAATTGTGAGCTGACATTTGAAATCCTCAATGTTAACAAATATTTCCATCAAAATATTTAAGCTAATAGTGAAGTGCTCAATTTACAAATTTATAATTTAAAATATAAAATATCTACTAAAAAAGTAAAACAATCATCTTACTTGTGTATTCAGGTGCAAAATATCCAAAAGTCCATGCTAATCATATCATCATGGACTTTTTGTTGTCTGTAACAAGTTTTACCAATCCAAAATCAAAAACTTTGTCATTCAAGTCTTTGTCTAGTAGTATGTTAGAAAGTTTCAAATTTTTGTGAATGAAACTCTCCTGGGCCAAACTATACAATTACTCAATACCTCTAGCAACATCTAAAGAAAGCACTAGCCGCTGCAACCAAGTAAGTGGTGGTTCATTTCTGCTCTCTCATTCAAATAAGTGCTACCCTAGTGTACCCTCTGACATGAATTCATATACTAAAAGTCTTTCTTGGCCATCATCACAGTATATGAGAAATGCAACTAAGTTCCGATGACTAACCTTCTTAAGAACATCAATCTCTGTTTTGAACTTTTGTTGGCCCTTTTTAACTATCAAGTTAGATATACTCCTCTTTATAGTATTTAGTGTTCCATTGAGATCCCCTATCTACATGATTCCAAAATCACCCTTACCCAATATAAAATCCTCACTAAAATTATTTGTAAACTTTTTCACTGCTTGAATAAACCAATATAAGTTTTGAGGTTCACCAAGGTATGCATTTGAGCTCTCAGTATTAAGTCCAATTTTTTTTTTCTTATTCTTCTTCTTGAGGTGATACAGTAAGAATACTACTAACCAAGTAACCAGAACCACCATAACTATAACTATTATAATAATAGACTCTCCACTATTATAACTATTATAATAATGGACTCTCCAATATAATAGAGAGAATATTATAATATTAGACTCTCCACTATTATAATTATTATAATAATAGACTATATTGTCCCACAAGATGGGCTAATGACTAGTGCATGGGGTATTACTATCATGAGATCTGAGGGTCAAATCCTGACTAGTAGTCAGGTTCATGTCCTTCCTCATGCACTGGCCACTATCCGGACTAGTTAACTAGCCTCCATGATTTATCTCCTTCGTGTGAATTTTGAGACGGGTTGGCAGGGGCGCTGGGGGCACTGGGGATGAGCGTTTCATCTTTTGCCATCATAATAGTAGACTATAATAGTTAGGGTTATAATAGGCTTTGATATATAATTATAATAGTTATAACTATTATAGTAGACAATTGTAATAGTTATAACTATAATAATTTTATTATTATAACAGTCTCACTATTATAATAGTTATAATAGTCTCGAGGATCCACTATAATAGTGAATTATAATAGTAAAAATTATAATAAATAGTGGATTAGTGAATCCATTATTATAACTATCATCAACTGTAATATTGAATTCACTATAACAATTATAGTAAGTTTCACTATAACCGTTGATGATCTATTATTATAGTGTGACTTTTTACTATAATTTTAGACTCTCCACTATTATAGTGGATCATCAATATTTATAGTGAGACTCTCTATTATAATAGTAAACTCTACTATACTGGATCATCAACCGGTAAATAAATAAATATATATATATATAAAAGATCCGATCACAATGGTATCATTTGACTATCTCTCGAGTATTTCGGTTAACTATGAACCAAGTTATCGTTATTGTCCACGTCACATGTTATACTAGGTTGTCATACCTCTACTAGAAAAGCAAGTCTATTGATTGCGTAGCTCAAATCAGGCCTCTCGTAGGATTCGCAACCTGTGAAGTGTCAAGTATGCAACTTCCATTAGATTCTTCTGAGCCTCATCATCATGTTCAAGGACTCGATTCGCTTTGAAATTTGAAATTTTGTTTTTCTCATGAGTAAACCCTCTGTGAAACAATGACACAAGATAACGAGCCTTATCATTAAGTTCAAGGACTCGGTTCACCATGAAATTAAAAAAATATATTATCATGAGTAAACCCTCTGCAAAACAATGACACGAGATAACTATCATCAGGAGGGAGTGACTCATCCAGTACTTTTCTTCCGATAATTATCTCCATTAATATAACACCAAATGCGTAGACATCAGCCTTCGTGGACACTTTTCAAGTGACTATTAAAATACAGAAGCTCATGTTAGTAAATATTGATATAAAGACAAAGACCTTCAAATATTTAAAAACTGGACTTTGGTTCAATAGCAAGATTAAGATATTAACATGTAAGGAAAAAATCACAAACTCAAGAACTATACATGTAAAGAACGAAAATGAGCATTTAAGTGATAAATGTTAAAAAAATGTGAGCTAACATTTGAAATCCTCAATGTTAAAAATATTCTCATCAAAATATTTAAGTTATTAGCGAAGTGCTCAATTTATAATATAAAAGATAAAATATCTGCTAAAAAAAGTAAAACAATCAACTTACTTGCGTATTCAGGTGCAAGATATCCAAAAGTCCATGCTAACTGTGGCATCATGGACTTTTTGTTGTCTGTAACAAGTTTTACCAATCCAAAATAGAAACTTTGTCATTCAAATCTTTGATAGGTAGTATGTTAGAAGGTTTCAAATCTCTTTGAATGAAACTCTCCTGGGTAAAGCTATACAAGTACTCAATACCTCTAGCAACATCTAAAGAAAGTGCTAGTCACTGTAACCAAGTAAGTGGTGGTCATTTCTACTCTCCCATTCAAACAAGTGTTGTCCCAGTGTACCCTCTAACATTAATTCATACACCAAAAGTCTTTCTTGGCCATCATCATAGTATCCAAGAAGTGCAACCAAGTTTCAATGACTATGCTTCCTAAGAACATCAATCTCTATTTTGAACTCTTGTTGGCCCTTTTGACCATCAAGTCAGATATACTCCTCTTCACAATAATTAGTGTTCCACCGAGATCCTCTTCTATATGATTTCAAAACCACCCTTGCCCAATATAAAATCCTCACTGAAATTATTTGTCGCCTTTTTCAGTGCTTGAATAGACATATGCAAGTTTTGAGGTTCATCATGATATGCATTTGCACTCTTAGTACTAAGTCCAAATTTCTTCTTGTTCTTCTTCTTGAGGTGATGTAGTAAGAGTACTACTGACCAAGCAACAAGAA
>JBBUKS010000044.1:1104185-1124488 GCA_038050645.1 Hedychium gardnerianum
ATTAGAAATGTGTCTTAAAAATTTTAAAGTGTGAAAAAAAAAAACTGTAATCCTTTCCTTCTATAACTTTTTTTTTTTTTACTTTGGAAAAAAAGGATGCATTTTATTTTTATTACAATGGGAAGGTGCCTAATAAAAAAGCATGATTCATATTATTTTTTATTCTAAATACTTGTATTTCTAACTCTTTCAAAAGATTTGACTAGAATTACTATAATATTAGTCGACAAATTTAAAAGTTAAAGACAGATCATGATACTACCTCAAATCAATGAGATCCGAAGATTTCCTAAATTAATTTATGATTATAAAAAATAAAACGTTTATTTTAATATTTTTATCAGTTTATTTCAAAATTAATATGAAGAAAATAAATCACGAGGGTTAATTTAATTAGCTCGAATAATAATTAATACATAAGGAAGGATAAAAATCTGACTATTAGTCAGGATTTAATCTCAGATCTCATAATGACAATATCTCATATATTAATTACTAGCTCATTCAATAGAGACATGTGAATTAATTTATAGTTTGATTGGAAGAAGATTTTTAGAGGGAGAGAACATCTATAATACCACATAAGGAATGTCAACAGGTAAGAGGTCTTCGGCGCAATTATTCCGCATTCAATTGTGGCAAAAGGCGAAACGCTCGCCCCCAGCGCCCCCGCCAGTCCGTCCTAGGACCAACACGGAGAAGGTAAATCACAGGGGCTAGTCTAGCCAGCCCAAATAATGACTAGTGTATAAGGGGGGCAATTATTCCGCACTCAAGTTATTTAGGATAGTATATCGAAAGAAGGGTGAATAATAGTGAATATATTGAATAAAAGAGAAGAAGCAGACATTGGTACAGGTAGAAAAAAGATTTTTTATAATATTTATAATTTTTATATTTAATTTAAAAATTACCTTAGAAAATGAGAGATTATTATTCATCTCTGAGAGATGTTTATTCATCTCTAATTATTCATAATATTCTCAGTATTTATCCAATAATTTATATTTAATATTCGTGAAATAATGTGATCATGTATATTTTTGACAATTTGGTATTTATTATTCTAATGATTTTCGAATATTTAAATCTTAATAAAAAAATAATAAAAACAAAAGAGGTTTTGGGATTGAAAATATCCAATCAGATATATAAAACAGAGTCAAATCCTAAGATTAAAGATATTCGATCAGATATATAAAAGAGCCAAGTTCTAAAATCGAAAATATTCAATCAGATGTTTGTAAAAGAGTTAAGCTCTGGTAATTGAAAATTTGAAATTTGTCCGATCAATTAATATGATATTACCTAATATGTTAAGATTGGGATTGGCTCATTAAAATTAATGCCGTCAAATTAGCTTCTTTCGTTGATCGACTTTTAATAGATTTACTCATTTAATTTGATTGACTCTATGAACTTTAACTTCCACGTCATCCAACGTATCGACCGATCGTCAATATCCCCTACATCATTCATCAAAAATGATCGCGCACACAAACACAGTCAGATGAAATTTACAAAGAAAGACACTATTTACAACCAGCTAAATTGTGTAACTCCAACTATAGATAGTTGATTTATAGTAGTTTAATTCTCTGGTAAGCTAAGTAATCTCTCGATGAATAAATATCAGCTCTCATCCTTAATGACCGAATCAATTGTTCTTTGGCGTTTCTTAGTGCCAGAAGAACACCCTGCACATTGTCCTCGAGGTCATCAACTTCTCTAACTTGTAAATCCAGTTGATCCTCTACTGGAACAAGTGCCAACTTATTGTCATCTCGAACCGATTCCCCCATTGAACTCCCAGAGGCATCATCATCCCTAACAAGATCCTTTGATCCCAGAGAGCAAGGTCTCGTTTTGACATCTTGCAGCATATCAGCATTGGCTGAGCCCGAAAGGCACTGTGAGGATGAAGAGCTGACAGAACTCAAAGGATCGTTGCCATCCAAAACCTTGGTAGATTCCAATTTCTTCATAGCTTTCTTGAGCTTCCTTTCAGCTCTGTCTCTGCATTCGATCTCTTCAGCAAGCCTCCCCTCCAACTCTCGCAACTGCAGAAACGTCAAAGATTCACAAGGTAAAATTTAAAACAAAAAAGGAAGAGAAAATCAAAAGGAACTTGCCCTCTTGGTTAACTTATCTGCTTCCTCCTTGGCAGCCTTAGAAGCCACTCTCTCAGCCAGCAGCCTCCCTCTCAAACAGTCAATCGTCCTCAACTTATCACCTTCCATTTTTCTACTTCGCATTTCTGAAATTTAAAGCGGAAGAACAAAGGAGGCTTCAGCAACTACCTGCTTGGCTGAGAAATTTATAGTAGTACAACGGGGATCAGCATTTTGCTCAAGGATTCATTAATTGCCGAGGTCAGTTGTAGGTGGACCTGTGTGCCTTCCTCAAGCTACTTGTGTCACTTGAAAACGTTGAACCACCGGCATTTAATAAATGGCATTCATTTGTGGCTTGCAGGAAACAAACACATTTTGTTGGAGTATGATCTCCTTCCAATGCTAATCAGTGTTCCTACTCCTACTGATCAATACTGCAATGGATTGGATCAAAGTGACCAGCACTCATTGCCCTCTTCCATGAAATTTAGATGTTTGGCTTCTTTTTCTCTAGCCCAAGTGACGGACAGCGTTGCCAGTAATGAATCATGATTAGTGTTTACTGGCTTGGCTTGCGGATGAAGCAGCATAGGGGCCACGCACTGAGGTCACATTTACCAGGACGGAATTCTGGCTGCATGGATAGATCCCATTTCGATAAATGGCAAATGTTTTTATCAAAATCCTAATTATTTGTGAAATGGAATAACAAGACATGTTGAGTGGCTTGGGGTGCATCGACTAGATGGATTACATCTACAGAGAAACCGGAATATAGTGATTCAAGGGAACTGAGCAAGTTAATCAATTGAGTTGGATAGATTGAATTCATTGACAACTGAACAAATTGAGTTGGTTGTTCTCGCATGCTGAAAAAGGTTTAAAAAACACACACAAAACAATTGCTTAGATTTGATTATGCAAATTGAATGGGCAAGAAACAATTAATTCACTTAGTCACTTCATTTTATGCAGTTAGACATGAGAATGAAATAAATATATATCATTTTCCATGTAAATTCCATTTCATTTTGGCTATTTTATTTCGCTTTTCACGGGATGAGAAGGAAGGCATCGATCGGAGCGAAAACTGAATCAATTTGATGCATGGAATGACGGATCAGTGAAGGACAACAAAGGGCAGGCAAAGAGACAGTGCCTGCCTTTTTTGTTTCTGTCTACTTCTCTGGGAAAATCGCAGAGGTCGACTCAGAGGCAATCGCATCGCCCACATTGAATAGAAAGAAAGAAAAAAAAAAGTAATAAAATAGCAGCTCGAAGCACCAAGTTTAGAAGAAAAAGTAATAATAATATTCATTGATTTGGTCAAACAGGGACATAAGATTGAATGTGAACGTCTGATTCATTAACATAGATTTTTAACACTGACTTGAATATGTATAATATTAATGCTTTAATCTCTCTATAAACAACCTCATTTTTTTTTTGTTAAAATCACTTACTCCTGATTGGTGATCTCTTGTTCTCTTTTTTGGTAGTGTCTCTATTTCAAGTCTAATGTCTTGTATGTATCTTAGAAGATATTATTGATAAGCAGAGAATACTTGAGTCAAACAATATAATTTTAAAGGCAAAGGGTCTAACATTTACTTCGGCCTTATTATTCACCCGAAAGGATATGTTTGTTGGAAAGAGGCGACTTAACAATCGAAGACTATAAGTTAGAGATGACTAACCTTAAGTGACTATGTAATAGCCGTGACCAATGTTACCGAATCAACGACCTTGCCGATTGAGCTAACTAAACACGACAAACTCATGGTCCAATCAAAGATAATTATACATTAAATCTTAAATTCCAAATTTTAATTCCAACAACTATCAATGACATCTTATGTCCCTCTCAATGATGCCTAGTTAATTAATAAACGATAAATTTATCGAAATAAAATAGAAATTAATTTTCGACGGACGCATGTCTTCTTAAAAAAAACTCTTTTCACCTCTTAGTTACTTAGCGGTCAATTATAAGCAGATTTCATGATTTATCTCTCTTTCTTATAATCTTAGGACGAGCGATGCCTAGGGTGTGCATAATTATCCTTTTTTACTACAATTGTGTCCCTTTCAAACGTGATTTACTTCCTCCCATCTCTAGTTACTTGACGGTCGATTATATGTTGATCTCGTAATTTACTTTCCTTCATATAACCTTGGGACATGCTATGAAGAGCGCTTCGGGTGAGCATAATCATCTTTTGCTACAATTATATCACTCTCAATCGGCCCTAAGGCATGACCGAGTTGGTCATAATATGAAAATTTTGCCGAATTCAAGTAAAGGTTGAATCCCGGCAAAAGTTGTGGATATACCTTCCTACACATGGTGACCCACTTCAGTTTCCTAATTTACTCTCTCTCAATGTGTGGAGCAATTATGGGGCCGCCAGGGTGATGGATTTCATTTTTTTTGCTGAATTGTGTCCCTCTCAATTGCCCCTGGGCAAAGCCAAGTTAGTCATTATGTGGAAGATTTATCAAATTCAAGAGGTGAATCCCAGCAAAAGTCATGCATATATCCTTCCACATAATGACATACTTCGATTTCCTTATTTATTCCCTTCCAATAGCGTGGGGCAGTCGTGGAAGGCCGCTAGGATGACGAATTTAACCTTTGCCAAATTGTGTCCCTCTCAACCTACCTTCGGGGTATAGTCGAATTGGTCAAAATGTGAAAGATTTATCGAATTCAAGTAAGGATTGAATTTCGATAAAAATCGTGGATATATCCTCTTGTGACTCACTTTGATTTCCTAATTTACTCCCTCCAATGATATGTGACAGTCGTGGAGGGCGGCTAGAATGACAGATTTCACTTGTTTTTGCCGAATTGTGTCCCTCTCAACCTCGCTCAAGCTCACAATATTTTTTCTTCCCTTATAACTAACTATTATCTCTATCTTCTAAAAGGACATCGTATCCCACGAGCATAGTCAAATTGGTAATCGAATAATAAAATTATATCACGTAAACAAAATTCAAATCCCTTAAAATTCATAATTTTAAAAGATTACTTAATATTATAATTTATCTCCCAAACGCTTTCTTGATCCTCTCACTTGTAACCTATACATATTTTAACTCTAGAGGATACAATTTATGATGAAAACAGTGACATTTATTCATGATACTTTTAAGTATTTAATTTTTTAAACAGACTAATTTTAAAAATAATTAATTTAATCTTATAAAATTTTACTATCAATCATTAAAATAAATTAAAAAATATTAATAAAAATCTATTTAAATGACTAATATCGTCCAATTTTTATTGAAGTAAATTTTTTCTACAATACTTTATAATTAAAATCCAAATTTTAAATTCTTTCATTATTCATTGAAAGAATTTAATTTTTACATCATTGACCTATGATTTGTGGCAAATCCGATGGCCAAATTATTCTTAAACAGCAGGCACTTCCTTTCGACAAATGAGGAATCACGCCTGGCAGAAAATCACACAAAGCTACGAAAGATATGGTCGTCGTTAAGGTCATGCAAATTCCAAGCAGCAGCTTGATAAAAAGGTTTACCATGAAGAATAAGTTGGTAAACGAAAATTGCCTTGTTACAGATTGTGCATCTATCTATTTGATGCAGGTTAGAGAGGAACCAAAGAATCCCCAGATTTTATAGAACAATAATCAATGAAAGATTTTGCATCTTTATCTCTGCAGACTCTGCATGTCTTGAGCCATTAATTCCTCCTCAACCATGTAATTAATTAGTTTGCTCCTTTGACTTGTTCCACTGCCACACAAACTATTGGGACATCAGTCACGCAATGCTGCTTAATTGTAAACAATGAATCAGAGTTCAGAGGTGTAGTGATTTACCAGTGGCAGGAGGGATTGCAGTAGCCTTGGTGGAGGAGATGATGGTGGGGATGGCAGCCGTTGCTGAGGGAGGGAAGAAGTGGGTTGCAGGAAGTGCCATTCCCTGAGATTGGTGAGGATGGAAGTGGAAGAAAGGGTACATTGGTAGCATTCCATTAGCTGCTGCAGCAGCTACCATTCCTCCTCCTTGAGCTGTTGCTGGATAAGAGAACTGGCCATGGTAGTATCCTCCTCCACCAGTTGGGCTCAGCTTCTGTATACCAACCACCAAACCTTGTCATTTCTTTCGAAGGATTTTATAGTTTAAACAGATAGATATAGCCGTCACTAATATATAACTAACTATTTACCGAATTGTAACCGAAGTCCGCCATGTAATTAGGCGAGTACCTGCAGATAATTAACGACAATGCGAGTCAGTTAAAATAAGGACATGTGCGCTGCACGTGAAGGAGGGCGATTAAGGATGACAGATGCGCGGCCCGGCGGTCCAACTCAAACTACGACGTGGGGCCCGAGGAGAGGAAGGACCACGTGGGAGCCCGCCACGTGACGGGCCCCGACAGTCGTAGCAGGTGCACGGGCGGGCCCGCGCGCTGGAGACGGCGCGCGGCGGTATTTGTAATTTGCTCCTGCGCCACCGCCTTCTCCGTTGGCGAAATGGCGCCTATGATGAGGGTGGGGAGACTTACGCGTAGGCAGATGAGGTGGAGTAGAAGGGCAGAAGGCCGTGGTGGTACTGGTGCAGCTGGAACGGCGGCGGCGGAGTTCCAGAGGGGTTCTGGTAGTACCACTGCGCAGCCGGCGGCGCCGGCGAGACGACTCTCGATCCGACCGCCATGCCTTTCTCGTCAACAAAGAACACATTTTAAAAAACTAAATCAGTAACTTCTACACGGTCAGAAGATCAAAACGCGAGTCGAATGATACCAGGCGGTGGTTGTTGTCCCCCACCTCGCGAAGAGAGTGGTGCCGGGGTGGAGGGAGGAGAGTGCCGGATAACGCCGCCTCCGCGCTTGGCGCCGAGAGAAGCAAGGTTGCAATTTGCTCGGCGACCATTGATAACCGGCGTCGCGTCCACGCACGCCTTCTTCGCCGCCTCTGCTTCCTTGAACGTCACCTACGCATTTCCGCAAAAACTCACACAACAAACTTCCAACTTTAACCCATTTCCCTACTCACAAACCACCATCACGGCAACTTACGAAGCCGTAGCCCTTCGATCGGCCAGAGATCTTGTCAGAAATGATGACGGCTTCGAGGATCTCCCCATACTTGTCGAAATGCTCGCGAAGCGCTTCCTTCTGCATCTCCCACGCCAGTCCGCCGACGAACACCTTGGTGAGTGTCGTGTCGCCGAACTGCTGCCCCATCGTCGTCGGACGGAAGGAAGGAAGCCAAGAAAGCAAAGAGCAGAGGAATTATGGTGAGACAATGGCGAGGAAGAGGAGCAAGGCCATATAAGAAGAAGAAAAAAATGAAGCATTATTAATTGTTATTAAGAGGAAAAGGGCAGCATTTTTATGAATTAATTAATTAATGAAGAGAAAGTGGATAATATAAAGCAGCGACATGGAGCGGACAGCCTATCAACGTGCTCTCCTCGTCTTTAATTGGACTCCATAAATTAAACCAACAAAAATAGAATTAACGCCGGTGGTCGTCCGCCCAACCTCACACTGCCAATGAGGCCGCAAGGGGAAGCCATGTATGGCGACGGGACGTTGGTCCCCACGTCAAATCCACCCAATCAGGCTCCAGGCTCAGTAAAGACCGGGTCGGCTCAGGAGAGGAAATCCACCAGGTCCAAAGCTGTAACTGGACCCCACATGCACGTGGAAGCTGCCCGAGCGGAATGAAAACCGTTGCAGTCCAACGTCCGTAACAGTCAACTCCTCCGTATCCCCCTGGCCGGCCACGGAACAAAACGGATTCCTACGAGGCTACGACCAAACCACCCACCGAACCGGACCCTAAAACTCATGCTATGGAACCGAAAACGATGACGACGACGACTACACCAACGAGATCGGGTCGGATCAGATTTGGCCGATCCAACACTGCAGCTTCCGCCCGTGTTACAGTCGGTTTTTTTTTAAAATTTATTTTTCAAAATATCGATTTGGTCGGACCGGTAAATCACTGTTCCGGAAACATTGATTGCGACACGGACTACTGTAGAACAACTAAATTAATGGACGCAGAGCTGACAGTGGACGATGATGCCTCGAGTGATATTTGAGGGAATGGTAGATGCATGGCTTTATAATTGAGGTTTGACTGAGATGAAGAGGGAATATATATGGATGAATTAGCTGGAATCCCTGACAAGTGAGCTGGCTGAGGAACTGCACAATATAATACTGAAATCGAACAAGTGAAGAACCAGCATGTGGTGGTGGTGGTGGTGTTCCACGCCCTTTTCTTTGGAAGCCCCAATTACCATAGAGATATTAATTGCTTAGTATATTTACTTCTCAAGGGTGATATATATAAATCTCAGTATGGCTGCATAACATAATATCGCACTTGTTGCCGAGAAGAAACAGAAGAAGCCAGTGGCTGCACAAGGGGAACTTAGTGACTCGTACTGTGAGCATATATTCTAGTTACTGCGAACCACATGCTACCATCATGTGCGACGAACCCTTTTCAGCTGTAAACAATTGAATAGCTCCGGCAGTTTGCACTGTGCCTGGGACTAGGATACAGAGAGGAGTATCTGATCAGATCAAAGTGGCTAGCTAGCTTGGAGGTGGAGATCACAGTAGTACGCCGTCACTGTTTGGTTTTGATGATTAACGCTGCTCGGCATTGGTGCAGCAGATGGGAAAAAAAATGGCTCCATGTCGAGGTGCCAGCACATTTGGTACCATCATGGATTCCCAAACACAGAATGAGTTGTCCACCACGCAATGAGAACCTGCGTGGGACTATCGAGAATGGGCTTTGTTGGCTGAAGTTTAGTAATTTGGAGAGGTTGCTTGCATGATCACACTGAACAGGGATGGTTTGCATGCATGTTCTAGGCTGGACGTGGGTGGCTCTGTCGTCCCTGTAGTATGTGCTCTTAGCGTCTTAATATGATATGTGTAGATCCTGTTGGATTTGCGTGGAGCGATCAAATAGATTCCCACTCACGTGAGAGAAAAAGGTACTCGTTAATTATCTCGAAGAACCTTCTTCCAAGAAATTAATCACGCCTGAAAGTTATTGAGGTAAATTGGGAAATTTTACCTGATCTAGCAAGAAACTGGTCAACACATTAATGAGTTGGAAATAGTAGTTGACATGAAGTCTTCTTCCCATTGCCTAGTGCGCGCGCGCTTAATTACTGTGCCATCAATTTATGCAGAGGACAAACATAGGTAAATTATATAATGAATAATAGGCTTCAGTTACTGCTTCCCTATGAAATCCATTTCGATGATGACAAAAAACTCTTAACAAGATCGATCACCTTCTGCAGGAATAGCATCCGTTTCTTCAGGCTTTGCCAAAGTTTCTCCCGGTAAAGACAGTGGCATGTAATTGCCAAATCAACAAGACTTCTTCAAACCTCTCCAAATGCAGCGTGCATATTAACTTACTGCTTATCAGTCCTTCGATTGTGATTCATCACAAGATGGAAATGTTTTAGCTCCGAAACATGCAGCAGACGATGATCCATGTTCTGAATGCTTCCCCTGATGCAGCGGATCTAGGAATCAAATATCTGGCCAGGCCACCATGGATATATAGCTGCTTACTTTACCCCACACAATTCAGAAACAGCAAAACCTGTCTCATCTTGGAAGAATTGATAATTAAGCAGCAAGTTAATATGCACCACAAAAAAAGACAGGTCTCCGCCCCCACTTTTATATTTGCAGTCATTTCTTGCTGCATTATTTTTTGTTTTCTTGTTCGCTCTAAAGGATGAGGGTTGACATGTGAATCAGTTCACCCAAAGTTAAAAGAGTACTATATATATACACTTGTAAAAACTTATTAAATATTTCAATTGCTAATGGGCCAAAATGTTGACTTGTTCATAGGGAGATAGTTCTGTTTTGTTAATCTTATGATCAATAGAAAATATGAGTATCCTAGGGACCGCTAGCTCATACCACAAATTTGATATTTGCTCGCGATACAGTTTGCATCAGAAGGCAAAACCTGACTAAATGATGTGCTTCTTTCACCATTGAAGAAATCGAAACTATTTGCACGAGTTAGGGAGGTTGAAATTGCTTGGTGTGTCGCTTCAACTCAGAATTCATCTACAACTGCTGGCACATTTTAAAGGAAGGTGTGGTTGGCATATTTAAGCAACTTAATGAGGAGACTCTTGATACAGAAAGACTGAATTATGTATTCCTAGTTGATTAAAACGTTGAAGGATGAGTCATCGATGAGTTATATAGAACGTTGACCAAGTTGCCTTGATCACTGATGCTAAAGTGCAGAGGAAGGGACCAATGCTGGGAGATCCCACCTCAAATTCCTACAAAGCAAGAGAGAAAGAGAGTCAGGAAGTGCGCCAACACATCCACTCCAACGCTCAAGTTTGGGAGAAGTATGAAAGATGAACAGTGAGATGTCTAAGCATGTGCAAGTGAAGGCGTATCTGTGCCCGCAGGAGTGAACTCCTTTTATAATGCTGATGAAATAATTATTCTCCTTGGAATGTCCCATCATTGTATATTTATTATATTTGTATAATCATACTTTGCATGCTCCGATATATGGGCGGCGGTATTTATTATACTATCAACTCATGAGAGACTGGGCCCGTTGGGTTTGAGGGATAAGGATCTCTTAAATGATATGAAAATGGAATGTATCTTTAAGAAGTTAGAGGGAGCCGAACCCATGGAACCGAAGAACTCTGACTGGCTGGGTGAATCAGAACTACCTGAGCGAGATACTGAGTCAGAGGGAGCTGAGCACATGGGGTTGGGGAAACTTGATCGATGGCATGAATTAGAATTGCCTGAGGAAAATATTGAGTCGGGGGTAGCTGAGCCCTTTGCATGAATTGTAACTGCCTGAGCGAAACACTAAGTCGGAGGGAGTTGAGTCTTTGGGATTGGGGAAACTCGATCAGCGGCGTGAATTGAAACTGCCTGAGCGAAGTATTGAATCGGGAGTAGTTGAGCCCCTTGGGTCAAGGAAACCCGACTGACCGAGAATTCATAAATAAGTCAAGACTTGAACGTGCACTTCAGCGAGACAATTTAATCATCCATATCTAGGTGGAGGCTCTCAATATTCTCCATATCACTAGTGTTCTTCCACATATTCATCAATGAACTGAGTCCAAAAAAATATTAAACAGACAATGACTTCAGAACTTGAGAGACCGAGACAAGTGCAGTCGATGTTACTTTACAACAAGGAAGGGAATGCACCATAATATGAAGATGGAATTCATATTTTGCAGCGCAAACTGCATACAAATTACTGAAGTTTAAGCAATAATTCTGGTCAGATGGGCTAAATTAGGAACATTTCTAAATTCTTTGCTTTTATTCTGCTTTAAATGCCAACATGCAACACAAGATTTATTCGTCGGTTACTTGATGGAGTGACTGAGAGTAATCAGTTCAATGAAGCGGAGAAGGAAGGTGCGGAATCGCCGGGTCCAGGAAATGGAATTCTCTCCCTTGGAACGTTAAAAATGTGTCTTTAGTTTACTATAATTAACTAATAAATTCATAATTGAATATTATATAAATTAATAAATACATTTATAAAATGTTCATTAACTTTTTAATGAACATTAATATATTAAAGGGATACATTTTTGCATAAAAAATTAGGGTATATATATATATATTAGGTAGACAATTTTAATTTAATAAATTCGAACAGCTTGTACAGTTAGAAATCGAAATAATGTTTATTGAAGCAAATTTAAACAAAGCAACAAAACCCAAATTTCCTCCCTTGGGCACGGTGCAGCGGGAGGATTCGATTCAGGCACTTTCGTCCGCGGAGCTCAACTCCTGGAGTGGTACAGGAGTGCAAATGAATTGACTTGATTCGTTAGTTTTTTTAGTTGATTTGAAAAATATTTGATTTGATTAGAAAAATATTTGATTCGTATTCGAAATTATCGAATTCAAGTCGAATTCGAACATATTCGATAATTTTTTTGAGCCAAATTTAAACACATACTATTTTGTTCGATTGTTCACGAATCGCTTGCGAGCTGAATTCGAATCGAATTCTAATTATTTTTACATAATTTTAACTTAAATATATTCAAATTAAGACTTGAATAATTCAAATCGAATTTAAATTTAAGTTATTTCGAATTATAGTTCGAATATGTTCGAATCAAAGTTCCAATAATTCGAATTGAACTCGAACTTGAATTTTATTTCGAATCGAACTCGAGCCAAAATTATTTATATTTTCAAGTTTTGAATCGAGCTTCGAATATCATATATATTTTTAAGCTTGAACTCAAATATCAATATTTTCATATTATTCGACTCGATTCGTTTGTACCCTTAGTGTGGTATGATATTATACCGTATCGAATTTTTTGATATCGATATTAATATTAAATTTAGTATCTACATACCATATATATTGTATTGATACCGAAATTTTAATATAAATGGTATGAAATTTATATCATACTGAAAATTTGGTATACCAAAATTTTGATACGAAATCGATATAATTTTTTTATACCATACTTTTCGATACGGTATACGGGTTTAGGATTCAATATGTCATACCGAACCACCCCTGGGCAAGGGTGGTTTTAGAATCATGTACAAAGGGATCTCGATGAAACACTAATTACATATTGTGAAAAGGAGTATGACTTGATGGGTCAAAAGAGATAACAAGAGTTCAAAACATAGATTGATGTTCTTATAAAGGTTAGGTACCGAAACTTAGTTGCACTTCTTAAATACTACAATGATGGCAACCCCAATCCCAATCCCATATCATATTTTTTGATAAAGGTAAATAGCATCTGATGCTGGGGCAATAGGAGTGCTCATGTGGCGGATGTCCATATCTTGGTCAGAAGTCAAGACGAGGTGATAGTCATAGTCAACGCCGCGATCCGATCGGCTTTCCTGAACCCAAGTATGCTTAGTCTCTCCGGTCGGCTTCTTGACCCCAAGTACTCTTAAGCTATCTGATTGGCTTCCCGACCCCAAATATGTATACTCTCTTCGGTCGGCCTCCCCGATCCCAAGTAGTATCTTTCTGGTTGGATTCCCGACCCTAAGTATGCTCAAGCTCTCCGGTCAGCTTTTCGATCCCAAGTATGCTTATGCTCTCGGGTCAGCCTGCGACTCAAAGTATGCTCAAGCTCTTCGTTCGGCTTCCCAACCCTAAGTACACTCAAGCTCTCCGGTCGGTTTCCCGACCCCAAGTATGCTTATTCTCTCCGGTCGACTTTCTAATCCCAAGTACGCTCAAGTTCTCCGGTCGACTTCTCGACCCCAAGTATGCTTACTCTCTCCTGTCGGCTTCCCGATCCCAAGTATGCTTATGCTCTCCGATCAACTTGCAATCCCAGTGTACTTATGTTCTTTGGTCGGCCCTCCAATCTACATTGGTCACCTCGATACCAGTCTCGTGGGTAGCACGTGAATAGTCAAGGCACGTAGAGCTCTGTGGATAGTTCAAGGTAATACCATACCTTCATTTAATACACAACGTGGGCGATGTGATAATATGATACAACAAAGATGCTGTTAGAGATATAATGATGATACATAGATTAGACATATTATATACTAACATAATATCTAATTAATAAGGAGAGAATACCCTCAGAGATAAGTTATAAAAGATCATGTGTATATAGACAGAGGTACGTTTTGAATCCTTCATACATTCCCCACATTACTGTTCATTGTCTCTCCACCTTCACAAGCTGACTTGAGCGTCAGAGTGGCTATGCCGGGGAACCCTTGATGTCATTCTAACTCTCTTCTGTCTTCTTGTCCCCTTCATTTCCATTTCAAGAGGTCTTTGGAGGTCCCATTTCTCTGGAAGTTCGACCTTCGCTCAACTCGGGCCCACATTTTTTGGTGGCTCACCCTCTGACGTTCTCAGACAGGAACAACATTGATGTCATCTATCAAGTTACATTCGACCCACTTAAGAATCGGAATACATGCGTTTGAACCTTTCTAAACATCATTTCAATATTTGGTACGCCTCCTTCTTATTGACACCTATTTCAGGTTTCCAAATCAAATAGAGCATGCAAGAGATACCCAAGGGATGAGCTTTGTTGAGACGGTTATCTCTGCACTGTTGCTATCCAAACCAATCCAATAAACCTGTAGTTTGGCAAATGCGGAGTTGATATTGAGACAACTTCACACCTTATCCCATAGTGGTTTGATTGCTGAACAATCAAAGAAAAGATGACCCTCCGTCTCATCGATCTATTGGCACAATGGACATGTCTTGCAATCAACGTACACTAGCTTGTCTTTGGTCCGCACCTTGCTGTTCGCAAGCTGCCAAATGAAAAATCTAGGCTTTGGCATGAGGAACGACTTCCACACTACTGTTGCACACTCCTTCTTTGTGCTCTGTGGCTTGAAGAGGTCGCAAGCAGCCCTAACACCACTTCGTAGCTCGGAATCGAATCAACCAGCAAGCTGGTTGGCGGCAGCTTGACCAGAATCGGTAGTGAGCATGATCTTCCTGTCAAATTTGTTGCAGTTTCTTGATGAGCGGGCTATCCGATGTCTTGGCTCACCATATCATTGTTAATTCTCCATGTGGAACTAAAATAAAATATCATTTTAACAAATTAAAAAATTAACATGCAAGGAAAAAACTTCTATTTGTATATTTATAGTTAAAAATATGAAGTCACAAACTCAACAACTTTACAAGTAAAGAAAAAAAATGGGCATTTAAATGATAAATGTTAAAAAAAGCAAAAAAATATGGGACATTTGAAATCGTCAATGTTAAAAATATTCTATCAAAATATTTAAGCTACGAGTAAAGGGCTCAATTTACATATTTATAATTTAAAAGATAAAATATATGCTAAAAAAGTAAAACAATTCACTTACTTGTGTATTCATGTGCAAGATATTCAAAAGTCCCGGCTAACCATGTCATTGTGGACTTTTTGTTGTCTGTAATAAGCTTTACCAACCCAAAATGAGAAACTTTGGCCTTCAAATCTTTGTCTAATAGTTTTTTTTAGAAGTTTTCAAATTTTTGTGAATGAAACACTCCTGGACTAAGCTATGCAAGTACTCAATACTTCTAGTAACATCCAAAGAAATTGCTTGTCGCTGATTCTAAGTAAGTGGTAGTTCACTTCTGCTCTCCCATTCAAACAAGTGTTGCCCCGGTGTACCCCTGAATTCATACACTAAAACTCTTTCTTGCCTATCATTGCATTATCCAAGAAGTGCAACCAAGTTTCAATGTCTAACCTTCCTAAGAACATCAACCTCTACTTTGAACTCTTGTTGGTCATTTTGACCCATCAAGTCAAATATACTCATTTTCAAAGCAATTAGTGTTCCACGAGATCCCCTTTGTACATGATTCCATAACCCCCTTGCCTAGTGGTGATTCGGTATGGTATACCGAACCCTAAACCATCGTATACTGTACCGAAAAAGTTGGTATAAAAAAATTCATATCGATACCGTACTGTATCAAAATTTTGGTATACCAAATTTTTGATATGGTATAAATTTAATACCGTTTATATTAAAATTTTGATATTGATATAATATATGTTGTATACCGATATTAAATCTCATATCGGTACCGAAAAATTTGGGACAATATAATATCATATCAAATTTTTTGCTATACTAATAATATACTAAATTTTAGATTATTTTTTCCTACCTCACCTCCAAAAGGCCAACACCAATAGCGGCCAAAACTTTGAGAGCAAATTCAATTCTATTAGTTATTGGACTCTTTCAAATTGGGCTGGATCCAATCCTCTTTCTGATTTCTTACATTTTAATAACAAATATAATATATGATCCTGCCTAGGAATGTTGACGGGTTACTCACTGGTATGTTGACATTAATGTTGACTTTGTCGTCGATCACCGAGTAATAGGAGGAGCTTTTGGGGAGGGGCCTGCTAGCGTGCCTCCACCTGGGAGAGACTAGAAAAGAACGGTTAGAATAACGGCCAGGGGGTTCCCCGGCGTAGTCACTTTGACGCTCAAGTCTGTTAAGGTGGAATATAGAAAATGAATAGTAGCTAGAGTTTGTAGATATGTATGTGCGCATATTTGTACCTGCGGGGGCAAACGACCTTTTATATAGTTTGTTGACTCCTCCACGTTCTCCGATATTTCTGCTCGCGTTACTCCATTTAGAAGTAAATAGTTATCTTTCCCACATTCTCCAAGGAGTAACGCTTACACTCTCTACGTCCATTTCGAAGCAACGACTATCGGTTCCCGAGAGATGCGGAGGGTATTATGATCACGATATTCAAGTAACTAGGGGTTGCTGGTAGCGGGGGGGCTGTTATTTAGCCAGGATATCTAGGAGATGGGAGTCTCAGGATCTGGGAGTTGTTGGTAGCCGGGAGTCTCAGGAGCCAGGGGACTGCTGGTAGCCGGGAGATCCAGGAGATGAGAGTCTCAGGAGCTGGGGGTTGTTATTAGTCGGGAGATCCTGGAGACGGGAGTCGCAGAAGCCGGGGACTGTTGGTTGCCGGGAGTCTCAGGAATCGAGGGGCTGCTGGTAGCCGGGAGTCTCAGGAATCGAGGGGCTGCTGGTAGCCGGGAGATCCAAGAGACGGAAGTCTCAGGAGCCGGGAGACTGTTATTAGTCAGGAGATCCAGGAGACAAGAGTCTCAAGAGTCGGGGGCTATTTATTAGCCGGGAGATCCAAGAGATGGGAGGCGTTGGTGGCCTCCTTTGACTGTCACCTCTGCGTTTATATTGACTTTCTCGCATTGTGGCACCTCCCCGATTACCTCCTGTATCACATGCCTCCCCTTCAAGTCTGGTCGAAGGAGGCGCCAGTCCCACTGACTGGACTATTGTGTAGTCAATTCGTGTCCACGTGGTGATTTTTTAGATTTGACCCAAGATTATGTTTTAAATACGGGATTTTTGCATCATTAACCACGACCACGCCTTTTAAATGTTTGTCACGCTCAATCTGTCTTGGTCTCCGAGTTTGTGTGCATCAGTATGCTGCCAAGGTTAAGTCGTATTAATTTGATACGACCATTTGCGAGGATAAATAGGGGTCATCGAGATCGTAATGATTGCAGAGATTTGGCGTTATCCCAATGTCTGATACAACGACTGATCAATCCTTCTTGCCTTTATGGTAATAGGCTTTTGACGGTCGGGATCGAGCGAGCGCAATATATATAGGCCATCAAAGGGATGCTCTTGTCTTCCTCGCATGATTTCTACTCTTATGTTGGCCGCCTACTTTCTTTTTCGTTTTCGATTATTTCAGCTTACTTCTCTCCGTAAGTTTTATGTCCACCATCTTTTTTGATCGTTAGTTAGCTTCCTGATTATCACCCCCTGTCCCACACAACTACTTTAAATGGTCGTTGGGCTTTCTTCGTGTCCGTGGTATAGGTCGATAGAATCTAGCTTTACGAGTGGATCTTTAGATAGGTTAAGGACCACTTATAGGATTCTGATCTACAATCTTCTGCTGCTGTCGAATGGAAACGATCGTCCAGACCACCCTCCGCCAGAGTTCCTTACTTTCTTCAGGGGCCAGTTAGTGAATGAGTTGTGATTCTCCATTCCTCCTTTTTTTGCGGAAGTATTCCAATACTTTCATATTCCTTTGTTCCAACTTGGTCCGAATTCCTTTTGGATTTTAATCAACGTTTTTCTTCTTTTTCGGTTATATCACATTCCTCTTTCTTCTCGTGTCCTCTATTACTTCTTCTACCCGAAGAAGATAGATGATGGGATGTTTTTCTTCTCGGCCAGAGCTGGGATAAATCTCCTGAAACACCTTCCCTCTTCACATAAGGGGTGGAAACCTCAGTTCTTCTTCGTTAAGCCTCCTAGCCTAGTATCTTAGCTAGCTCGATGGCAGCCCCAGATGCTTTAGCCACCCACTTTAAAGAACTATCACCTGGAGCGGGGTTTCTTCCAAGTTTTTGAAAAAGTGAAGGATTTGAGTTTCGACAGCACTCTGTTGCTCGAGGAGAGACTGCTTCATCTGTTCAGGTTGAGCCCCCCTCCCAACTCCCCTTCTTGCTTCATTTGGTAAAATTTTATTCCTTGCATATTTTTGATATCTAACTGAAGGTTTTTCTTTTGTGCATCCGACACCATGTTGCGAGCGACTATAAACAAGGTGAGACTTCCGTCAACGAAAGATTTGGAGGTGTGCTTGGTCGAGATTGTCGGTTACAGCGAGTCATGTCTCGTTTCTTTCACTCATCTTATACCCACTAGGTTTAGGACATGGTCTATTGTGTCTGTCCCCACTAAGTTGACTGCATCACACCTAGCCCAAGTCATATTTACTTGTCCTGTGGATTGTAATTACTCGTACATATATCTAAGAGTCCAATACTTTTAACATGTGATGTTTTAGCAAAGACTTTGAGTAACAATCTTGACAAGTGGTCATAGGGTCTACGTCTCCTCGCAAGGAGCGGTGAATCCTCTGTGGGCTATCAAAGACTTTCGGACACTTTGACTTATACTCAATCATCTCGGGTTCACATCTCTAAGGAAATACTTTGCTCAAAATGTCAAAACATAAGTCTTCATAACCAAAGTGATTTGAATACCTCAAGTCGAAGGAAACTTGCACTCGAGCTGCAATAAGAACTTCACAAACATATCTATATATGTAGAGAACCATATAAAGTCTTACAGCAGGTTACTCTAATGAACTAATTACTATAACTAGCATCTACGTTTAACTCTTGACATCCCAATGTCTCCAGCTAGTGAGTAACGACTGCTTCGTTAGACCAAGGAGTATAACCCGTGCTAGTCTTACATAATTGATGATGTCTGAATATATCAATTCGTTGACTAAGGAAATTTTTAATACATTCATAATTACACATGTAGAGGTGTTCACTAGTTGTGATCCAATCACAAGTTCTCTCATGCTATGAATCGTATTGCGAATATTCAGTAAATGAGTTTAAGACCAAATTCAAACATATAAGGAATATGCACTCAGATAGTGAATCTATATTTATCATATAAATAGTACAATCCATAAATCGATTGCCTTATGACACCTCTCAAACATAACAAACTCCCACTTGGCCTAAAGTCAATCGCCACGGTGTCCTAAATCATAGGCCTGGACGTGACTCTCAAATTTATTTTGTGATAGAGCCTTTGTCAAAGGATCCGCTAGGTTTCTTTTAGTGGGTATCTTCTCGAGTTGTATTTCTTTCTTACTAATAATCTCCCTGATCAGATGATAGCGGTGAAGCACATGTTTGGATCGCTGGTGAGACCTGGCTTCCTTTTCTTGTGCAATGGCTCTAGTGTTGTCACAGTAGACTGGTAATGCTTCAACAATGGATAAAATCACTCCAAGTTCAGTGATGAACTTCTTGATCTAGACTGCTTCCTTTGCTGCTTCCAAAGCTGCAATGTATTCCGCCTCACAAGTAAAATCTGCTACGGTGTCTTTCTTGGAACTCTTCCA
This sequence comes from Hedychium gardnerianum, assembly GCA_038050645.1. Classification (NCBI taxonomy): domain Eukaryota; kingdom Viridiplantae; phylum Streptophyta; class Magnoliopsida; order Zingiberales; family Zingiberaceae; genus Hedychium; species Hedychium gardnerianum. The sequence continues at coordinate 1,123,802 of JBBUKS010000044.1, forward strand.
ATTAACTGCTCCACCATTTAAAATGAATATGTATCCAGACTGGGACTTGGAGTCATCCTTGTCCGTCTAGAAGATGACAATTGTATACCCGCATATAACATATTATCATCTCCATATACCAAGAACACATCCTTAGTTCTTCTTAAGTACTTAAGGATTGCCTTGATTGCCGCCCAATGATCCATTTCTGGATCTGACTGGTATTTGCTCGTGACACTCAAAGCATATGATACATCGAGTCTTGTACATAACATAACATATATGATAGATCCTATTGCACACACATAGGGTATATTACTTATGAAGATCCTCTCGTCATCTGTGTGTGGGACATAGACTTTGAAAGGTGAATTTATGCCTCATGGGTATGAAACCTTTCTTGGATTCAGTCATGCTAAACCATTTTAGCACTTTGTCTATATATGTAGACTGTGAAAGACCAAGCAACTTTTTCGATCTATCTCTATAAACCTTCATCCCAAGGATATAAATTACTTCTCCCATGTCTTTCATGGAGAATATCTTAGACAACCAAACTTTAATTGACTATAGAACTAACACATCGTTTCCTATAAGTAATATGTCATCAACATATAATATTAGGAATACAATTACACTCCCACTAACCTTTTGGTACACACAAGGTTCGTTTGGATTTTGTGAGAAATCAAACTCTTTGATTGCCTC
>JBBUKS010000044.1:1124588-1137698 GCA_038050645.1 Hedychium gardnerianum
ATAAGTTCAACTTGTTTATGTGCTAATTAACCTAATAAAAACATTCCAATTAATTTGAATTCTCAATTTGTTGTCTTGACAATTTTACAATAAAAAATTAAAAAAGAATTTAATACAATTAACCTAATAAAAACATTCCAATTAATTTGAATTCTCAATTTGTTGTCTTAAAAATTTTACAATAAAAAATTAAAAAGAATTTAATACAATTAACATGGAATTTTAAGAAAAGGTGAAACATTTTAATTGAATCAGAGGTAATTTAATAAAGGCTAATTATTTAGAGACATTTACTTAAACTCCCACATGACAATGACTCATGCCACTCCGAGATAATGATATAGCAATAAGGATCGAGGCTTAATTTTTTAATAATTATTATTTGTATATTAGTTATCCAAATCCATCCGACTAATCCTAAATTAAATGGTCCACCCTACATTCCGTCCATTAAATTAATTCAGAAAGTATGATAACTCATTATGTGATACTTATGTATCATCCAAAATTTGATCACTATAAATATAAATTTTTTATCATCACAATACTCCGAGGCCTACATGAATAATAATTTAGCAGATTCGATTGTTAAATGTAACTGCATGATACTTAAATTCTATTTAAATAGATCAGATATAGATAAAAATATTTAAAATTTCGGATAACCATAATTAAAAATGAAGAAGAGAAAAATCCTCCCTAAAAATTAAAGAATCAAATATAATGAAAATAGCAGCGTTTGTTTGGTTCACACAATTATAGAAAGGGCCGCGTTTGTTTGGTTCACACAATTATAGAAGGGCGGTTTGTTTGTTTGCCGAACTAGCTTAAGTGCGGTTTTCTTTCCTCATTAGTAACGGCGTCAGTGGAGCCCTAGGGGCCCGACGCCGACGACGACTGCCTCGTTCAGTCGTTCTTCTCTCCCTCTCGCGCCGACGACGAAAACAACCCGTCTATAAATTTCTGCCTCGCACTTCTCTCCCTCTCGCTCGCCACAGTAGCCACAGCCGAGACGAGTAATCACTGCGCTCCCTCCTCCTCCTCCGCCGCTGCCGCCTTCTCTTCCTCTTCTACCTCGCGCTGGATCTGCCCCGCCAATGCCGCGGTCAAAATCCCGACGGCGCGGTCAGCTAGATCCCTGCAACTGGGACGGCGTTATCTGCTCCAGCTCCAGCGGCCGCGTCATCGCCATCGATCTCGCCTCCCGAAGCCTTTCTCCCGCACTCGGTGATCTCATTTTACTCATGTCCCTTCGGCTGGAGTTCAACAACATCTCCGGCCCTCTTCTTCGCCTCAGCAAACTCTCCTCGCTCGGACGGATTTTTCAGCGGACACTCCTTCCTCCAGAAGATCTCTTTAGACGATCTTGCCCCTGGAACCTCTCCCAGGACATCGCTTCCGCTGCTGGACTCCTCGAGCCGCCATCAACGCTTCTCTCACAGGTCGATTCCCGACTTCCTTTTGCTTTGGTTAACAAAAAAAAAAAAAAAACAGATTCTAATTTGTCTTAACGATAGTTGGTTTGAAAGTATCTTGATAAGAGGATTGACATAAAAAGGTTTTATTCAAGTTTCCCTCTGCACTTGTGCATTGTGGTTTAGTTTTGGTTCAACAGTTAGATTGGCACATGAATTTTGAATCCGTCATCACACATCGTCCACTAAAATTTGAAATACCAGAACTTAGTCATCCTTGAGTTTAGATTTGGTTTCTTTAGAGTCAATTTAATCTTTCAAGTTGACTTAAATGCAAGAGTTCGATGACCATTTTTTGTACTGTTATTCTATTTTTCTAAAAGGAAAAAGTAGCTAATGTAGTAATCTTATTGATGAGTTGATGATGTTACAGGTGTTGTACTTAGGCTGTTGTAACCCAATACGATAAAATCTACACGAGCAAGAACTGACTGATGATTTAGACAGACTATTGTAGCAATTAATCACTCTTCCCTTTATACCAAGTTTTAGACAATTCTTCCTATTGAACCAAAGCCCAGTTTCTAAATATTTGAAGGTCTTTGTCTTTATATCAATATTTACTGACATGAGCTTTTGCATTTTGACAGCCACTGGAAAAGTATCCACCAAGGCGGATGTCTACGCATTTGGTGTTATATTAATGGAGATAATTACTGGGAGAAAAGTACTGGATGAGTCACTCCCTCCTGATGACAATCTTGTATCATTGTTTCGCATAGAGTTTACTCAGGACAAAAACAAAATTTTAAACTCCATGTCAGACCAAGTCCTTCAACTTGATGATGAGGCTCAGAAGAGTCTCATGCAAGTTGCAAACTTGGCTTGGCACTGCACAGGCCGCGAACCGTACCAAAGGCCTGATATTAGTCACGCGGTCAATAAACTTGCTCCGCTAGTAGAGCCATGGCAACCCAGTACAACCTGTGATATGGACAACGAAGATGATGCCCTGCACCAAGATTGGAGTGCCTTACTACAGCTGCCACACTCTACCAGCAAACCCCTACAGGAGGGGATGTCAAATGATCAGTGGCTGCAGGAGTGACAGCCCTTAGCAAGCAGCACAGGTAATGATTATTTTTTATGTGTTAAAAACTTCTGCATTGAAGTCAAAATTGTTTCAAGTCGTTGTTAATGATTGGTATAGAAATTGTTCCTAGTGTCGTTTGAGCAGCTGAAATTATTCTTCATAAAGATTTAAGGCAAGCAGCAGAGACGCAGGCAAAATGTTCCTGTTCTACTGCAGATTCTGTACAGTGCTACTGTCGGTCGTTAAGAAGAAGGTTTGACTGAGAAAACTTATACTTTTCCCAGAGTTGATCATTTATTTTTTGTCATTTCACTCTTGAATTTGATAAAATTATATTTTACCTTATGTTCATGTTCTAATGCAGATTCTGTACAGTGCTACTGCTGGTCGTTAAGAAGAAGGTTTGACTGAGAAAAGGTATACTTTTCCCAGAGTTGATCATTTATTTTTTTGTCATTTCACTCTTGAATTTGATAAAATTATATTTTACCTTATGTTCATGTTCTACTGCAGATTCTGTACGGTGCTACTGCTGGTCGTTAACAAGAAGGTTTGACTGAGAAAATGTATACTTTTCCCAAAGTTGATCATTTATTTTTTGTCATTTCACACTTGAATTTGATACAAAGTCATACGATTTTGCTAGGTCAAATGGCAAAAGGTGTAAAACTTTATCTTACCTCTGGTAATTTATCTTCTTTATAAAATCCCCTCTACGTTTTCATGTAATCAAATGTCTTCCCTTGTTTTAAACTCTTATCATCGTATTTCTTAATTATTAACATTGTTACTTTCTTAGATTGAAAAATTACACATGGCATGGGAATAATAATTATATCATTCTTTTGTTAGATAAATCACTAGTATAGTGACTAGTGTAAAATTTTTAGAAGAATTTTGATTATTTTACTCTAAAGTGTCATTTTTTGGAAAAGAATATTATAAGGGTGTTGCCTATTCTTATCATCTTTTAAATTCAAATGTAATTTTTTTTTTTGTTTTGTTAATTAGTAAACACTTGTTCGAATATTAAACTCAGGGTGGTGGCATACAAGGCAGTTGATTAGTCAAAATGTTGCTTATTTTATATGGTCTGATTTTAGCATTTTAACTAATCAAAAGCAACTAAGCCAATAAGGACTGGTGGTTCCATCAAAGTCATACTAATTAAATTCTGAGGTCAATCTAATAAAGAAAGAGATAGATTTTTTATGTTAAATATTTGTCTCTTTTTTACCACATAAGAATGGGAAAAACAAAACCACTCAATTTCAATGCAATGAATATTGTAGAGGGAAATTAAAGGTGTTTATCCTATTGAATTCACTCATCATTAATAGTCACTTGGCCAAATAGTATATTTGATATAACAATACATTTCATTAGTATTTAAGCTCAATCAAGTCAATTGCATTAACACAATTGATCAATTAAATCGACTAGATTTGATCGTCTAAGCCTACGAAAAACTACTCGGTTTTGTCTGAATTAAGACGGATTGGCTCCACTGTTAGTGTATTCATTTTTTTTTTCCTCCCAAAATAGTTACAATGTAATTTTTCACGATCTTGTTTATCAGAAATGAAAACACAAAATTGATGCGGCTTGTTTTCAAAGCAAAAGAGCTCAATGCTAGTTGTTTTTCAGAGATTCAGCTAATACTGATACTAAATTAAGACCAGTACCAATTAATACAACAATCATGTCATTATCAAATTCCTCAAACTTTGAGCTTAATAAATAAGGCCAAATTAAATCCGCATGAAGACTTAAACAAAGGAATGTGATCGATTGACTGATAAGACACTATGCATGATAACTGTTCGGGCCAAATACCGTGGATAGTCGAACCACCGATCAACGAACTAGCTAACTGTTCCAATCCATCTATTAATTAATTAATTCCTTAATCTATTTAATGAATTCAATCAATCCATTAATCAATCTAATAACTTCATCAAATTATTAATTGCTTAATTTTCCAATCTGTATTAATTCATCTATTCATTAATTATAACCTGATTAATTAAGTAAACTTTAATTAATCTCACTTACAAATTAATTCTCAAAAATTTATCGCTTAATCAACCTTAAATTAACGCACAGGAGTCGGCGACAGGGGCAAGAGCCTTGGGTGCCTCTGAATATAAAACGGCAAGAGTAGTGGTGTCGGTGACAGACCCCAATGCTTCATCAACGACAGAGGCACTCACAGGAGAATGGGAGGAGGTAGGTTGTGCAGCAGAGCTCCCGGCACTATCCTTCGAAAGAAATAATTCGTCTGTGGACGTCAGCTCCCATTTCAGCTTCCCATTGATCGAAGAAGTAAACATGATTTGTTCTGCGAAGTAAAGAAAAGTAAGTCAGCATAGGATGAAGATTAGATAAAAGGCAAGTCTCACCCAGAGTGCCGTCCAGAGGTGTACTACTTTTGGGCTCAACCCAGCCCAATGAAGCAATGCTTCGTTCTCTGCCAAACTGGATTTGAACTTCAGACCCTTCAAAATGTAAAGTGTTTCTCGATACACTGGCTCTGATGTGTAGTCTCCCAACAGAGGTTGCTCTGGCAAATTTTCGAGCCAAGGCGTGGGCCAGGTATACAGTTGCGGGGGTTTAACGAAGAAGAATCGACCTTTCCATCCCTTATTGGAAGAAGGATATTCGTTCAGGAATTTGCGTTTTGTTCGGGCAGCGAAATAGAAGACCCCAGGTTCAAACTGCCTAAGGTAGAAAAGATAATGGAAGATGACCGGGTCGAGAAGGATATGATATAACTGAAAAATGATCATTGCACTGCAGATCAAGCGATAAGAATTGGGGACTAACTGTGATAGAGACAATTGAAATTAGTAGGCTAGGTCTTGAAGGAAGGAGTGAAGGGGAAACCTAAGACCTCCGTACAACTGGTCAACGATACAAGTGATATATCCTGGGGGTGGCTCATGGGGACGATGCTCCGGCACGGGAATCCTAATCTCATGGTCTAGCGGGATGCCAAATTTGCTTCGGATCTTCGAGACCGCGTCTCTAGGGATTACCGTCCTTTGAGACCAGTACCACTGATCAGAAGAACTGCTAGTCGCCATGGAAGTAGACAAGAACGAAGAAGGGAGAGATCAAAAAACGGAGGTCAAGGGAACAGCGGACTTGCTGAAGAACTGTGCGCGAAGAAGAAGATGGACGCGAAGGGGCGAGTCAGTGAAAGCGAATAAGCGCGGAGTCTTCTTTTATTAACCTAATATACTTTGGCGGCGGTACACCAGGGTTGCCGCGTTCACTGGAGAGATTTTTTTCTCAGCCATTGGATTGATCGAACAGCGGATTGCACTCGTGACTAAATCTCCGCCATTAAATTCAAATCAGGAGGCTATGCATAAACTTTCGGAGCAATCCAAACGCCGCCGTCGGATGAATAAGTTACGAAAAAGCGCCATTGCACTCCCTGCCGTCCGATTCAAAATTATGTCCGCCGCATCATAGTCACACGCCGATGCATTTAAAGCGGTAAAAACTGCACGCCGTTCATTAAATGCAGTGAGAGGGCGATCCAATCATCTGCAAAGATACGCTGCCTTGCGTATAATGTTTATTACACATAAAATTCCCCTTTGTTCTCTCTAATGATCAAAAGCCAGGACGGTATACAACCTCAGTGCCATATTCGAAAGGAGAGAATGAAAGTCACACCGCATAGTCTAGTACTCTAGTCAGTCAGATTATCTCTCTTTCGATTAGACTTAGATTGAAAAAAAGATTTGTGACGTGGCGGAATTATATGGCCTCCACATGTCATATAATTTCCAAAGTCAGCCAATTATTTAATCGGGTCCAAAAAAAATCCCTCTGTGCCCTCGATCATTCGGGTCGGGTATCGAGTCCTCCATCGGATTCAAAGGAAATTGTCATCCCTAGAACTAAACTTGATAACCTAGTAATTGTCCATCCATTCTCAGGATGCCACCCGTCTGGGAATATTCCTTATCATTGTCAGGGAATTTATTACAGGGCATAGGCCTGTCTTGAGGAGGACAAAAGCGATGTCAATGTGGAGTGGCCTTAGCAATAGATGAAGCTAGGACTTGAGCCTGAAGTTGAGATAATGTCGGGATCTAATGTTGAGTGACGATGCCAGCGACTGGGACTGAGAGAGAGTTTGTTGTCGAGACAGAGTCTGCTGACTTACAGGGTTTAACATAGGTTCGCCTTGAGCTTCTTGTATGATGAGTTTGACCCTCGTAGCAATTACGCCTCATCCTCTTAACTTTGACTGACATCCACTCCTAACTTCTCCATTCGTTGATTGACCCTCTCACATGGTGGCGCACTTCGATTTCCTGATTTACTCTTTCCCAATGGTGTGGGGCGGTCGTGTGGGGGCCGTCAAGTTGACGGATTTCACCACTTGCCGAATTCATTCGTTGATTGCCACGTATTCTTAACTAGAAGCTTCAGATTATAATGTCCCATTGTCCAGCAGATGATATATCCACAATCCATTGCTCGCATTGTTCAGCGGATGACATCTCCATTGCTCGTCGGATGACTTCTATATTGCTCAGCGGATGATATCTCCATTGCTCGGTGGATAACACTCATATTCCTCGGCGGGTGATATCTCCATTACTCGGTGTATGACACGCATATTGCTCGGTGGATGACATCTCTGTTGCTCGGAAGAAGATACTTATATTACTCGGGGAACAACCCGACTATCATCAGATGTCCCTCCTTCGAGTCGAACTGAAGTGCAAAGTCAAATGAAATCCGATTAACATACGAATTCCAAGATAATTGATCGTGGAAAAACTCAGCTACCATCAGATGTCCCTCCCTCAGATCGGACTGAAGGCAGAAGTGATTGTAATTATATCAAATGGAGATAGGAATTGCTCGGAAGCACTAATTTACCTGACACTCTGGCCGTTATAATGATGCCCGGAAGCAATAAGAATGAGACCGGGAGGCAGTAAAGAACATAAAATTAGAAACAAACTTATGAGCAGGTTGAATAACTTATCTGTTGATGCCTCTGTGATATATGTAGAAGCTTTTGACTGCTGGGTACCAAGTAGTTGGTCAAACGTGGCGATTTCTTTTTGTCAGTTCATTCGCCATAATTTTTCTTTCTGAATGCCACATTTAATAACTCCTTCTCGAAGGGAATTTCCTTCTTCATTCCTACGTTTGTCCCTTGAAATTGATTTGTTACTGATCTCTAATACCAAATGGCTGATCGCGATTCCTCTCCTTTTTCAGAAGAACTTCCTCTTTTTTCAGAAGAACTCTTCTTTACATTATATATCCTTATTTTGATCTTTTACTGTTACGCATAGGAAATTCCTTTTCGTGGCTTATCACCAAGTGTTTGCCGACCTAGAAGCTGTCAACCGAAGCTTATCTCAACTCTGTTCCAAGAGTAGCGAACAAATTATCCAACCGACGAACAAGTATATGACGATTTGAGGAAAGAGACTTAGGTAATTAATTAATAAAAATACATAATTGCCAAAAAAAAATTATTCACTAATTCCTACGAACACACTCCTCGTCTTATATTCTTATTGTTTGTTTTATCTTGGGAACTGCATTTAATTAATTCACATAATAGTATTTCTATTATATTATTTTACTACGGTCAAATTCTTTCTATAAAATTTACTACGTCTTTTTTTACCGAACCGTGTTGGCCAGTTTGAGTTTTTTCGCGTTTTTTAAATTCATGCGGCTTAGGTTTTACAAGTTTTAATATGTGGTATCAGTGCTTTGCGTTTCTTTATTTTTCATGGCGATAAAGATATAATTTTTCGTCAATCTTTTATTTACATGCTAGATTAAGGTTTATTGGTATTTGATTGTCGAAAATCTAGGATAGGCTTGCTTTTTCAAGTTTTTTTTTTCGTATTTCTGTGAAGAACACGAAGAACGGCGGAAACCGCCGCAGTTTGATCTAATTTTTAGGTCAAATCCGATGGTGCAATCGATTGCCAAGCCAAAATTAGCGAACAAAAACGTCGGGAATCGATTGGTTGTATGATCAGTTGATACCAAATTGATTGGCATGACTGGATCGATCGCGAGATCGATTTTAATCGATTATCCGATTCGACTGCAGCCACCACATTTCACCAATCGATTGACGGCCTTGAGATCGGACACAGAATCGATTTTAATCGATCATCCTAATCGACTGAAGCTTCCAATCGATTGAGGGATTTAATTTGAAGACGATCGCAGGATCGATTTAATCGATTACCTGGTTCGACTGCTTCTAGTAATCCATTGGTGTTAAATACCAATCGATTGCTAATTAAAGGGCTGGATACAGAAGGTCGCTGAATCGATTGAGGTTTCCAATCGATTGATAATTTTGAAATTGAGCATATATATAAGGCTATCGATTGGTATGTGTGGCGTCGAATACAGAATATTCAGCGATCAACTGGCAGGATCAATTGGGTTTCACCAATCGATTGGCACACACTATCAATCGATTGATGATCAAAAAAATTAAATATAGTAGGCTTCTGGATCGAATAGGGCAATTAATTGGTTAAACCCGATCGATTGTAATACAGTGACAATGGATCGATAAGCCTAATTATTAAAACTAATTAAGTGATTATGATATATTTGGTTAAGGTTTCTAAGGTCTTCTTGGGTCTATCTACACACGTGCTACTAAATTGAATTATTGTGTCGGTCTAAAAGAAGACACCTTAGGTAAGTAGTATATTCTGTGTTGAATTTATGCTAAAAGTAATTGGTCCAAATAAAATTTATTTTTATGTCAGATACATGCTCGAGGTATATAGCTTACAACTATGGAACAAAATTTTATTTTGTTCAAATTATACACAAAATATATCGATCTAAAGGAAGATATATTGCGTGGCTAATTAAAGTTGTTATAATTTTTTAAAAAAATTATTTCGAGCCGGAGTAAATGAGAAAGTAAAAGTAGAAAAGAAAGACATCCAAGTAAAAATATTAGCCGTGTCAAATTTCGAAAGTACTAATTATAATTAATCTTAAATTTAATTTATGACCAAAAGATGCAAATAATAATTATACATTAATATTTAACCACTCACCTGACAGGTTACGGGAACTGCGTATATATTTCATGAAGCAAGCTGGATTGCTTGAGGATACGATGGAGTTTAAGTTTTAATTTGGTCGCACCAAAAATAAAACGAACAGCTTGTTTCCGAGTATTAAAAAAAATCATGAATGAAGCGTTCGTTTATCTCAATTTAATTTTGAATTTTCATGCATCAGTGGGATAAATATAAGTATATATAAGGTTAAATTAACATATTAAAAAATAATAACAATCAGAGTGTACATATTAAAAAATAATAACCACCGTGATGCCGTGGTTTCCTTCAGCCTCCATATGCCTCGTGGGTCAATAGTCATGCTGAATTGTCGGTCAAAGTCGAGAAGAAGTGGAAGAACTTGGGTTTAACTCCCTTAGCCCCAAAGACCCATGCTTAATCAGCTGCAGGCCCATTTCCAAGATCCCTATCTCAGATCCGACACCGGTTCACTCTGGATCCCAACACAGGGACTCCCTTCCAACATCAAAGACGCCTGGCAGTTATCGAAGTTTAGTTTTTAGTTTTTCCAGACCAGTGTATCGAAGTTCGGGTTCTTTGTAATTCACATAGTACACAGGGCAATGACTTCCTCGTTCATCTCAGGCTGGAAACTGGGTGGAAGAGTTACCCTATATTTTATGGGCTTTCCGAACTACCCCTCGTCGAGCCACAGGAGAAACTCCCTTTTGCATGGTGTATGGAACGGAAGCGGTACTACCCGTCGAAGTGGCATTGGTGTCTGCTCGAGTCACCGCATATATCCCAGAGGACAACGAAACATCTCGACACGAGGAGCTTGATTTGATAGAAGAAAGAAGAATACAAACTTTTGCTCGAGCTGCACGATATCGATCTCTAGTTTCCCGAGCATAGAACAAAGGTTATCCCTCGTTCTTTTGAGGTCGGGGATTTAGTTCTGCGGAAAGTCTTGGCCGGCGGATCAAGAGGAAAGCTGGGACCTAAATGGGAAGGCTCCTATCGGGTGGTTCGCCGAGTGGGAAATGGTTCATATTCTTTAGTAGACGCCGAGGATAAGTCGTTATTACGACCGTGGAATGTATACAATTAACAGAAATATTATAGTGGTTGATATATGTCCTCTGTAAATAAGGGTGCAGATGATATAAAAATGAATGGGGTTGAAGTTTTTTAAGAAAAAGATCATTTATTCGTCCAACGGAGGATTATTTTCCCAACATTCGAATATGTCTCAAGTTATACCGATTCCCAGGGATTTCCTCAGAACACGTCTATTTATTCACGAGTGAATAATCTGTCGACCAACACCTCTGAACATACGGTACGCTTTTCAGTTTTATGCAGTTAAAAAGCTTAGCTTGGATATAATATCAAACTGCAATCATACTTAGCTCTACTTTTTTCAAGAACATTCATATAAAGGGGAGTTTCCTAAATACTTGTGGTGTTCGCATTGGCATAGCAAAAAAAAATAGCCCGCAGAAATTAAACACAACCATAGGGAGGGACAAAGTCAATACGATAGTCGACTCAAAATGTTTACGACCATACACGGTCAGGGAATTTGGTTGTTAATCTAAATCCGTGTCGAATGCCTCCGGAGGGAATTGCTCGGAAGCTGCTGCCAGATCTAGAAAGTCCTCTGAGGCGCCTGGTGGGGGATACCCTTGCTCTTTGAATTGAAGCACAGCTCCCTCAAAGCCCAGTTGAAAATAAGTAGCATTTTTAGATTCCAGGCGGGCTATATTATCTGATGTTCCTTTTCTTTCCGCCTTTCTATTTCAGAAGACTTAAAGGCCTCAAACTTCGCATCAGTCTCGCGGGATTGCCGTTGAGCCTCTAACAAAATTGAGATCATATTAGCAAGGTCATCATTGGCTTTGTCAACATCGGCATTTAATAAAGCAAAGTCCTCCTTAGCTTTCTGAGTAATGTAGGCTCACCCCTCTTTAAGTTCGGATATCTGAAGAAGACTCTTAGAAAGTTGAATTTGAACCACCACTACTTTTTGTTCGGCTACCCGAGCTCGAGATTGTTGGAATTTTGATGGATCTAAGATGGGAAACAAAAATATAAAAGAGACTTTGAGGGAGAGAAACTCTATGAAGAAAAATATTTAGTACTTGTTATTCAATCATCATACAAGGTCCCTATTTATACACTTAGATCCATGTTTCTACATTCTTCTACAATTAATACATCACATCATTAAACACAAGACAATTAGGTTTTGTTCTTTTCTATACTAATGACTCTTGTCATAAAGAGTTTTTATGAACTTAGTAAGATACTTGAACTTTGCTTAGTTGATGAAGAGTCACATGAAGTCAAATTGATTTTGACTACTTTCTTGGTTGATGAAGTCAAGTTGTTCTTGACATTGTTCTTGTATAGTTGAAGAAGTCAATTTGTCTTTGGAATAAGTTTATATGCCAACAGAGATTCCGCCTCATTCCGTTTCTGTGTTTGGACAAGGGTGTGATCCTGCTCGATAGATATCTGATGCTTTAGGATGGGTATTTGTGTCTCCAAACTTTGTTGGTCCATGTGGGATTGAGCTAGTGCATTTTCCACCTCATCCAGTTTTTGCTTCAGTACGTGTATTTGGGCCTGATCCTCCTCCCGAGATTTGGTTAATCCTTTTATTTTGTCATCTGATTCTTCAAGATGACACAAGAATACAGCCTCTTGATGCTCCCATCTCTCCGCTTCCAAAGCTCTCTCAGCTCGTTCATGCTTCAGTTGATCTTGGAGGAGGACGCAGCGTTGGTTGGCTTGTGAACGAATGCGCCGAAAGTATCTTAGAAATTCGATAAAACTATTAGGAAACGAAATCAAAATTATACACTAAGTATTAGCTTACCGCGTCCACTGCATGATTAAGCTGCTGAAGAGAAGGTAATGAATCCTCCTCATTAAGCCCAGAATATTCCTCGGGACAACCCTCTATTATAAATAAATGAGGTTGGAGGCTCGGGCGAACATCTGTAGGTGTGATGTGTGATGGAGAATAAGGAACTAAGGCCTGGGAAAAGGAGGTTGTAACTGAAAGAGGAAGAGGAGGAGGAGGAGTTGGAGGAGGAGTTGGTAGTTTCATATCAATGACGGGGGCTGGTGTTGAGAACATTTGCTGGCTGGTTAGAAGAGGAGATCCAGCAGAAATGGGACTTGTCACCTTGGGACTTGAAACAACACAAGGTTCAAAAGTAGCAGAACTTATCTGTTCCGAAAAAGCTTCAGTTGGCATTGGAGGAGGCACGGATAAGTCGGCAGGGATATCAAAAACAACTACAGATTTGGCTGTATTACTTTTAGAACCAGGTAATCAATTAAAATCGATTTTGCGTTTGATCCAATCGTGCCAATCGATTTGTGAAATTCATTAATCGTTAGTGTCAACTGATCGATCATCCAATCAATTCCAAATGATTCTTTTCACTATTTTTGGCTTGGCAATCAATTGCCCGACCAAGGCAATCGATTATTGCATCGCGATTTTGCCCTAAATGGATCAAAACGCGAT
>JBBUKS010000044.1:1137798-1150873 GCA_038050645.1 Hedychium gardnerianum
CTTCTACGATCGACAACTTCGACGCTGGTGGTGCAGAACAGGAATCGATAGAAGATAGAGAAGAGGAAGGAGTAAGGGAAATCTTTGATCAGCTTCTTGTCTCTTACAAACCGCAACTCATTCTTCTTCTTCTTCTCCTCCTTCATTGAGAAAAATGAGGTTGCTTTTTCCTTGGCTTTCTCAAAGCACTACTTTGTTATTCTAGTGACTGTCTTCTCTTCCTTGGAGAAAGGATAGCTCCTCAAGTACATCTGTCGACAGGAGAAGGGGTATCTCCTCAGGTACATTTGTCATAGCTTCTTGTGGGAGGATTAGAACCATGATTAGAGGTTATATATACCTTCTAGACACTCACCAATATTGGTGTTCTTTTTTAAAAAATCAGCACCAATGTTGGTGCTGTTTTGTGGTGTTGTTGGTGTTGTTTTGTTCAAAACAGCACCAACGTGGTGCTGTTTTGTGATGATGTTGATACTGTTTTATGGTGTTGTTGGTACTGTTTTGAACAAAACAACACCGCGTTAGTACTATTTTGTGGTGGTGTTTTGAACAAAATAGCATCACGTTGGTGATATTTTGTTCAAAATAGTACCAGAACAAAATAATATCAGAAAAAATCTCCATCAACCTTTGTAACAAAGGAGGTCATATATACCTTCTAGACACTTACCAACATTGGTGCTCTTTTTAAAAAAATCAGCACCAACATTGATACTATTTTGTGGTGTTATTGGTGCTGTTTTGAACAAAACAGCATCACGTTGGTGTTGTTTTGTTCAAAATAGCACCAGAAAAAATCTGCACCAACCTCTATAACAAAGGAATAAAACTTATAGCAGAAATAGAAGAATTGAAGTTCAACTATAAATTATATTACAGAGGAATAAAACTTATAGCAGAAATAGAAGGATTACCAATTTTTACAGCTACATATGGTTAAGGGAGCGGCGACGGCGAGGAAGGGAACGAGCGACGACAGCGAGAGATCCCCGGAGAGATAGCATGGGAACGAGCGGCGACAGCCATGGATGTAGGGAGAGGCGGTGGCGACGATGATGGTAGGGTTTAGGGAAGCAGGAGGAAGAGAGGATTTAGGAAATTAGAGGAAAGATAGGAGAGAAAAAGAGATGGTGAAATTTAAATTTTTTTGAGAAAAAATATAAAGAATCAGGGTAAAAAAAAAGCCCGCGCGAATTTTTTTAATTTTAATCATATTAAATATCTACATAAATTATCGTTCATGGTCGCTCATCCAAATTATATATTTATATATATATATATGTGACACGTCGCTACAGTTGGGCTCCATCTGAGCTGTATGTGAAAGAGAGGTCCCCTTTGGCTTTACACTCGAGCTGATCTTTTTCTTCTCCGTTTGACCGCCGGATAGGCTGATTTTGATCGGGCTTATCGGGAAAAATATCTCGATCTAGGGTTTCTTCCTCACCTCTGCGGGCATCGATCATGCCTTCGGTGGTCGGAGGGCGCCTACCTCGACGCGCCGTCATGATCCCATCGATGACTTCGTTCAACGGTGCTTCTTGCTCCCATCGCCTCAAACAACTCGAGAAATGGAGTCGGCGGGGTAATTTGACTCAATAGTACGGTCGGGTCGCGGCGTTGCGAGTTTTTTTGGATCTCCTTCTCTTTTCCAGTCGTTCACGGTCCCTTCCTTTTCTTTTTGACATAAGAGACTCCTCAGATATTCTGCGATTTTTGCCTGTGTTGGTTTTCGTCGCCGGGTTCTGTCTTGGGGATTTGTTTGATCCGGTCTATCGTCTATTCGGACTGAGGTAACTGATGATATCTGTCATGTTTTCTACTTGTCTCAGAGAAAGATATCGTCTTTGTAGTTGTTATGCTTTCTTTCTTTTCGCGATCTATCTACTTCACTCCTTGCTATCGTTTAACTTATACGATCAGCAGGTTTCTGCCTGTGGTTAAATTTTAGGCCTTGCGTGATGTATACCATTTTGTTGTTTAATTGTAGCTGGTTTAGACTGTTCTTATACTTTTATCAACAAAATCTATTACGTTTGTTTTGCTTTTGAGTCAAAAAACAAAACGATGACATTATGCAAGGAGAGTTGGTTGCAGCGTCCAAAAGAAACCATGCATATTGGAATCATGGATATGCATTATTTTACGGTTACCATTTTTTTTTTGTTAAAAGATCAGTCTTAGATTGCTCATTGTACAACAAAGTAGAAAACTATAGGATTATCATCTGTTCCATGACACAGGTAAGAGATATGCTTTCGGCAAACTCAGTCATGGTCTTTAAGGCACTTCTTTTTTTGGTGATTTGCATCTAGCATTTTAGATGATAAAAGGTAAACTGCATGTTCTTATCAAGTAGTTTGTTTTTTTCTCTTTGTTCTTCCACTATGAAGTGTTTTTTTATCCAATTTAGACAACAAATCTACCTATGCAGAAGCTTTTGAGGGGAATAATTACCTTCCATCGTTTTGCCTTTTCTTAATTAAGTATGCTTTGATTTGTGCAATTGTTTGATGTATAAATATAAACGTGCAGATGCTTTTGTTTTTCTGCTAGATATGTTGTTACTGTTTTCTATTAGAAAAATAGCTGTCACACATGGCACATTTGTTTATTTTATTAAATGTTTATATATTCTCCTTAGGGCATTAGTGTTGCAAAATTCTAGTTATTGTCTAAGATTGTGTAAAAGAAATGCATGCGGTAGCTACAATGCCTTCTGATTACAAGTACGAGTATTTTTATTATTTTTAAACTATGTAATTGATGATAAGTGCATCATCAGTCTTGAACAGGAGCTTCTGTTGTAGTACTATCATGTCTAACCAATTGAATACGAACCCTTGTGACTTGGCAGATCTTCCTTTGTACACTAGCAGCTGCATGGGAAGTTTCTCTTGTTTAGATACACTTACTGGAGATGCTATTGCTGATTTGCATGAATACTGTCTCAGCTGTGAGAAATCCCATGCAACCGTGGAAGTTTGTGCTTGTTTGAATAATAATGAGAGTACTGGGATCACAAACATGCGGATTCCAAATGTTCCTTCTATCTGTAATGAGAACATGATCGCTATCCATGGAGTTGATGGCTCTCATGCTTTGATTCTGTCTATTAATGATCTTCAAGGACAGTTATCTATTGGTGATATTACTTCAGATGAGAAAATACTTGAACCCAAGAAGACAGAAACTCACAAAAACTTATGTCTTCCTGATGACTGGAAACACAAGGCCTTGGCCAAATCTACAACATTTCCTTCGACACTGGTGGTAGATGTCAGTGACCTTTATATAGGTGATGCTTGTAGCTTACTAGGCATAGAATTTTCAAATCAGTGTTCTTCCACAAAGTCTAATCCTACATCTGCACGATCAATATCTCTTCCCGTGAGTTCTTGATTCTCCAAATTATGTCTAAATACTTGGGATTTATACTGAAAATTTACTTGTGAAAGACCATACAAACCTTTTAATTTCTGAGTATCACATTCTAGTCATCCATGCACTATTTGGATATGCAATCTTGTTGGTAAAGGTAAAATTATTTGATAATTCAATTTGTTATTCCGAATGTGTGATTTTTTTGCCTATAAGGAAGAGATTTTAATTCCGAATGTGTAATTCAATTTTCTTGGTGGAGTCTGAGGTTACGTGATAGCTCTTGATCTTGATAAGTTGTTCCTCATCTTCCGAATGTTACATTTTTATCCATGTAAGCCCCTGGGCATGGTGTAATAATAGAGGCTTGGTTTTTCTTCCACATAAGGAGGATTCAATTCTCACATAAGACAATTCTCACGTATTTGTGATGATCGAATTTTTGAGTGCATGTTCTAAGAGAAAAAAAAAAATCTTTCTACCTCTTAGTTACTTCGCGGTCGGTTATAAGTTATCCTGTGATTTATTTCTTTTTATATAATTTGAAAATGGATCGTGAAAGATGCCGGAGGTGAACGTAATTATTTTTTATTATAATGTTGTAATAAATAAGCTGATAAATTTCTTCTTATTTTGATGTTCTATTGTGTGGAGTGAAGCCGAAAATAGTACGGCCGTCGTTTTGATGTGCCATCTCGTGCATTGAAGACGAAAAAGTATGATAATTTGCTGTATTAAAATTAACAACTGAAATGCCTTGTGTATGACTAATGTACATAGTTCAGTAACCTCTCATGGATTACGTACGGGTTGCTTGATAGGATTTTATATACAATGTATCTGTTATTATTGAAGCTTTTCAGTTTTAAAATAGACAACTTCTCATGGATCACTGGTTCGTAGGTTATGCTTTATATATACAACTTATCTGATATTATTTAAGTTTGTCAGTCTAAAAATAGACAGCTGAAAGATATATTTTAACTCATTGACTATGATAGATCTTTTGCTTCAATTGCTAAAATAACTTGCATTAGAACTCTGTTCTTCGGGACTACTTGAATGGAAATTGTATATATGATGGGTAATTGGAAGATGAAGTCTATATGAAATATCTCATACCACTCGAGGTAGATTAATTTGATTATTTTTGTCCAACTGCTGTTGTCATGAGGTACATGCTGAACAAGTTGGTGTTAAGGAAAAATTCGTGAGATAAGGTAAAGAGTACTGAGGTTGTTAGATCAGCAAATAATTTATTGTCTTGCAATATATACAATTTGAATGATGTCATCTCAGGAAATTTATTTTGATTAATCTTCTCTTCAAAACTAGTTTAATTAGTCGAAGGCTCATTACTTGAACAAAGATAGAAGCTCTAGCAAAATATCCTGAAAGCCTGGGGTGACTTTGACTTAGTTTGAGGATTGATTTTGACATTTAAGCCACCAAACTTGACCTACGAGTCATATATAATCGATGTTCATGCGTTGACTTAGTCATTCCAATATGGACGTACCTTTCAGCTTAATATAATCCTACTCTCTATCTTTTAGCTTTCTTCATAAACAGCCTCCGTTTAATTTAATTATCTTAAATCAATTTAGCGAGGTTACGTTCTTTGTCTTTATTTTACTCTTCCTCTAGTTTCTAGCATTCTTCCTTCCTCCTAAATCCAAAGTGTTCTTTGATCTATATGATTATCAAGTAGTTGAGAGTCACACTGTCAATTTCTTGTACCAAACAAGACTTTTGACCACCATGAACTCAATGACAAGAGAAGACTCGAAATTTCCTAGCAAGGTATTCTCTCTATTGGCACGCATAGCAAACGAAACACAAGGTGGAATTTTTAAAACCTAAAGTCCTTCCCTTTTCATTAATAATCTTATCATGGAAGTTTCTGAATAGTTAGTTTACTTTTGTTGCTAAGTTATTCAAAGTGAAAAGAAAGTAGTTTACCGTAGTTAGATAATCATTTCAAAGCTAACAGTGATCCACACTGAATTATTGCCATTCTAGATAATAACCTTTTGAAAGAAAAAAAAATTATAAATTAAATCTTTAGCTAACGATGAACATGCTTTCTAAAACAGTCCATGTGACTGCATATGTATCAATATGTGTAAAGCATCAACATTTTGCAATCATTTACATATCACTATGCAATCGAATTCTGTATATATTTCATAAACTCTAACATAGCACACATGCAGTGAGTCCAGCAGTTATACAATCAGACTATGTCTATTGTAAAAAGATACAATCGCATTGTCCAACATCTAACATGTTATCAAAGCCAAAGAATAATTGCAGTCATGCAGAATTATCACAGAAGCAAATAACAAATAAAAGTTCGAGCAGTCAAGGTAAGCTGCCCTAGTGCCCTGGCGTACTCAAGGCCTGCCAAGAACAGAAACTGACAAGGAGGAAGAACAGAAAATGTGTTACCCTGCCTATTGCTAAAAGAAAGTCACTTTTCATCGATTTCCATCAAGGAAAAGAAACAAGGAATCTTCTTGGGCTTTCACAGAAGAACTGCTCCTGCTCGATGTAGGGAAGTGTCATAATGCGGAGACCATCGCCAATGACCATAAGACCGGCAGTTTAATTCCCTCCTATCGCCAAGAACCTAGTCTCCAGAGAACGAGAGACGTTTGCATTCCACCGTGTGTCTTTTTGCTACTTTTTCTCTCTTCATTTTAGATGGAATATTCATCAAATACTCCCTTTCGTTTCAGATATAATTGCTTTTGGTGTTGCTGTTCAAGCTGACAACACCTTGAAGAATTTGATGTTCCATTGATGTTGCCTTTATCAGTAATGCGATTCTTCTGCTATACAAGTAGCTAGGGGCTACGTTATGTTTCACGACTGGATTCCTCCACTATAACTATCCCTGTCATCGGAGTCTGAATTTGTGGAGGACAAACTTAGAGAAGTGCATTCACATTGCTCTTGCTTCCAAATGCTGATATCCTTTATATAACTGGGACATCACTGTTTTCCTTTTGGTGCTTTAGAATCTTATCTCACTTGTCGTATTATATTCATACACTTATATCAGATTTCACTTAACCTTTCTTTTTTCTTTTTTTCCTTTTTGCTGCAGAGTACAATCATCCTTCATGGTCAAATATCCCTTGGAAGACTGGGTCTTCCGATCTTCTAAGATGCTGTTTTTCATGCTTGGCCAGATTAATTTCACCTAGAAACTCATCACATTTCCTTTCCATCAGGTACTCGCCTTTTCTGTTATGAATTGGAAAGAAAATTCACGCCTAACCTGTTAACTTGCATGCATGACTTCTCACCGAGGTCTTCCAAAGCTGATCAAAGCTGTGACAGAAAGGTCACAGTTTGATGCAGATGGATGTGCATTTTGTTCGAGAAAGTCGATGCAATGCCGCAATCGAACCTGTAACTGACGATGCGAGTAATTAAATTTAGTTTTTTGCCTGAAGCAGCAAGTCTGTGATGTGAATTGGCTTGTGACTAAGTTATGGTTTGTATATATATTTCTGTTTAAACATTCAGATTAATATTAGAAATTTGGATTGAATTTTTCTTGGTAAATCAACTAAACCAGTGGCCTGTCTATCAACGACAGAAGAGAGGGGGAAAAGAGACGGAGTTGTTTTCCCAGTGCATCCCGGCCGTCAGCTAGGTGGTCCCGGCACCAGGTGACAATCCTTGCCGCACGTTCGTACGACTAAGCACCCGCGACGGACGCGATTCTGTCGGGCGACACCGCCGGTCGGCCCTCATAATGGACGCGTGGGGCCACTTTGTGGGTCCTAGACATTGACTGCTCAGTATCAGCGGGAAAAGCTGTGTCATCCGATAGAATAAAAAGATTTCATTTAAAGCTGCGAGTCACACTGTTGGTACTCACCGATAGAACGAAATTAAAATGAACTATTGTATTATGATCCCATTTGAGGTTTAAATAAATATTCAAGATTCATTCTAAGAAATTTTTTGTTTTATCTAATCTATCGTTCCATATTTTATGAGCGAAAAGCTTTCCAATTCTAAGTGGATCCAATAAGACAATTAATTGAATTGGTCTGAGCAAATGCATATATAGTATGTTTATCTAAAATGACTATAAATTTGATCCAAATCTACTTAGATAATAGACAACGCACGTAGGCTCTTATTTCTTGTGTACTCATTGAATTCTCCTATGTTTGACATAAATTTTAGTTTGAATCAAGTAATGCACATCCTTAAAGGCAATATAAATATATTTAGTACATTAAAATAACAAGGAGATCTTGCACATACGTGTTGAGGAATCTCTACCGTCAGAGATCATCTACGTGTTTTTTTAATCTTTAACTACAAATTATTTTCATATAACATTAGGTGTGAGTATTTTTTTTTTATCCCTAACAAAAGTCAATTAGGAGTTAAAATTAAACCCTATTAAATAATATCATTATGCGAATTTTAAAAACTTCCTGGCCCAAATGTACTGAAACATAGGAGAATTACTAGTTACTTCTTTGATGATGAGGGTTAACTTTCAAAATATGTTATCTATTCATGGCGACAAGGATTACAATTATATATCTTCAGTGAGGTGTTATACAATTATCCTCGTAATCCTAATTCTATTAATTAGGATAGCCTTCAACATGAGCACACTCCCCTCCTTATCCTGCATCAATGAGTAGTACTAGCACAATTAATTCATAAAGGGTATTATTATTAATCGACCTAGGATCGATTTTTAATAAGTACAAAATATCTCGCTAGTTATTTCAACCTCTTTTTACAAGAGTTGTTATTACAGAGCGAATTCTCTCATGATTTATCTTCGTGAAAGACCATTCTGAGGAGTCGTCGTAAGACGACGATTTCATCTTTTACTGTGATCAGCAGTACCTCTACCTTTTTACGGTAATGGCATGCCACTCTTAAAAGCTTAAAGGCAAGGCTAAGGAATCTCTCTACCTCTCTTTACCAACCAAACACTATGAATTAAAAAGATATATAAATATAATGGCCACTACATGATAATATAGAAATAAATCCCTTCTTCCTTTTTTTTTCTTTCTGTGCTGTTCCTTTCCTTTATTTGCCTTGCTCTCTCTGCATCTCTCCTTGTGGATGTGTGATTCTCCACCAGTACTATCAGTCTTTTGCTCAAAAAGAAATCACACTCAAAAGGTTGAAGAGGAAGCACAAAGCTATAGCTAGCTTGTTGGCCAACCATGGTTTTCTCTTCTCTTCCTCTCTATCTAGATCCACCCAATTCGAACCAGGTGATCGGTGTCTTTATTTCTTGAATTCAATTAGCTAGTCCATCTTCCTTTCTCCTGCTTTCATTTTTTTCCCCCTATAGCTTTCTTTATGCATCTCCCCAGAAAGAACCAAAAAACAAAACTCTCACACTTTTGTTCTTGAATATACCATCACTTCACATAAAGCTTCTTGCTTTATTTCTTTTGTTTTGAAGTTAAGTATCATCCACTTGTTAATCATTTCAATATTTATCTATTTTATAGCAGCAGCAGCAAACACAACAACAGCAAATTCATCTGCTAGGGGGCAGTAGCAGTGGCGATGGAGAGGCTATCACCCACCTGCCGCTGCCAGCGGGCTTGGTCCTGGCAGCCGGTTCGATCCGGCCGCCTGGATCCATGCGGGACCGACTCCGGCTGGCGAAGATCCCACAGCCGGAGCCAGGGCTAAAGTGCCCGCGGTGCGATTCCAGTAACACCAAATTCTGCTACTTCAACAACTACTCGCTCTCGCAGCCGCGCCACTTCTGCAAGGCCTGTCGCCGCTACTGGACGTGCGGCGGCGCCCTCCGAAACATCCCCGTCGGTGGGGGATGCCGCCGCAACAAGCGCACAAAGCCCTCCTTCACAGCTACTAATCCAACCAAGTCATCCACCGCCGCCGCTGCCGTCCATTTTGTGGCCTCCTCCTCCACGGCCACCCCTACGGAGCATCAGCTTCCGTTCATGTCCTCGTTGCACCCTCATCCCGACTTTGGTGGCTTCAGAGCCAGCGTCGAACCGCCGGCGAACACATTGGATTACCAGTTTGCTACTGCTGCCGAGAATTTGAGGTTAAAGCAGCTGCCTCAGCTCCCTTTGCTAGGAGGGCAGCTGGATCATGCACTGCCACCGCCACCAAATCCGGTGCCGGCTGTCTACCCGTTTGAAGGCCACAGCGGCGACAGGTTCTTCGCCGGATCATTTGCGGGACCGTCAGCAGCAAAAATGGAAGACAAGAACAGTAACCAACAAATCTTTACAAATTTAGCGAGAATGCAGTATCTCGGCGTTTCGCACAATGATCAATTATTTTGGAGTGGAAGCGGCGGCCGCGGCGGAGGGAGCACCAGTAGTGGTAGCGCTGGCGGCGGTGGATGGGCTTTGGATCTATCTGGATTCAACGACTCTTCCCCGGGCAATATAATGTGATCATGATGACAGACTATGATAATCATTAAGTAGAAGCTTAGTTTTTAGCAATGGCTTCGAAGAACATGGATCTAGATCATATTAAGAAGAATTAAGCAGTTTAGTTAACTTGTGATCTATGGCGAATTACTACAAGCATCGAGTCTAAGAAATAATGCAGTTAGGGTAATTTCGGCTCGGTTAATTAATTTCGGGTTACTATTTGGGTCGGTGTGTTCTTAACTATTATGCTATGTATTTTAGTTTCATACAGTGGAATTATGTAAATTAATGCATGTGCATGGGATTAATTTGGTTGGATGATTTGTAATTATGTTCTGGTGTCGTTGGGTTATTATTTTTTTTCTGATCGAAATAAAATGTTCCAATCAACTTCATAGATCTATCTCTCTTCCAGCTTTTATTTATTGCAAATGCCTTAAGTATCTTGTAAACATAAGAGTGCAATACATATTAATTATTCACTTCATGCTATATATCGCCATTCATTTTTCAATATTAGGGTTTTCTATTCCCTAATTTGTTTTGATCTCTCTAGAATATTTATTTATTTAACTAATGTGATTTCTGAATTAAATTATCATTTCTGATCAATGTTTCTGGGTGCTCTGAAGCAGAAAAGATCTTACTAATTATTAGTTAGGTTAATTAAGCTATTTCTTATAGTATATCTATATATTGAGTTCTTTTACAGATTTACAAGATCTATCTGTTTATTCGTGCATCTTGATCCATCTATATATTGGAATATTTTGCAAACTGATGATGCTTGATCTCTACTACAGAAAAAAAAAATTATCCATATCTTATATATATATAAGCTAAAAGTTACAGTTGAAGCCTTTTTTTTCCTGCATCTTTGTAAGAGTCGTTCAGATTAAAGTTTTCATGAAACATTACTTCTCATCTTTTGAGAGATAAGGAAGAACAGCTTTTGACCAACAGTGCTATTACTTGCATGAATGGTTTGTATCAA
The DNA here is from genome assembly GCA_038050645.1 of Hedychium gardnerianum. Taxonomy (NCBI): domain Eukaryota; kingdom Viridiplantae; phylum Streptophyta; class Magnoliopsida; order Zingiberales; family Zingiberaceae; genus Hedychium; species Hedychium gardnerianum. The sequence continues at coordinate 1,148,599 of JBBUKS010000044.1, forward strand.
TACATTTCTCCCTCATACATGTACGCATGCACTGTCATATAGATAATCAAGGCAAGCTGTTGAATTTGTCTACAGTGGCTAGGTCATCACTCAAATCCTCGCCAATGTGCATAATAAAAGACCTTAGATGTTCATCAAAAGTACTGTACTATAGATAAAGGAGAGTTCAAAGCTAAGTCATGGTGTCACTAAAATTCATGCAACATCAATTGAAGAAGTTAGGACATGGTCAGTCGTGGAAGTTCTTGCACTGAAATATATATATATATATATATGAGAATGAATGATGTAATTTATTAGCTAAGAAGTGGGGTCCATGTATGCATGAGCATTGGGGCTGAAGGAATCTGGGTTCTGGTTGCTTTCGCAAGGACCAAGAAAGCTTTCTTAATTAGCTCTCCATTGGAGAATAAAGGTAGTGTATGAGGCCATATAGTACAAAATTAAAGGAAAGGGAGGGGCAAAAACAAAGAGAAGCCTCCCTGTATCTGCATGGGTTATGGTTGTCAGAGTACAAAGGATTGATAGTGTAAATCTAGCTTAGAGCATCTCGATAAGAGATTTTTAAAGAGATTTATGAAATAAAAAATGGAAGAAAAAATTCTTATTATTGTGGATGTCAGGTTTGAGATTGGTAGTTTAGAGTGGTAATGAAATTTCATAATTATTTTTTATCTCAAAATTAATAATATAGGTAGGACCAATAATTAATTATGTAAAAAAAATTGATAATGTTGGACCCATAAAAAAGTTGTAGGGAGGTTTTTTGGTTGTGAAGAGAGTGGTAGATTTTTATATTTTTGAGAACTCTAGCCATTTAGAACATCTTCAATCGTTAGAATTTTAAATGAATTTTTTTTTATGGTTTCAATATGCCACATCAATATTATAAAAATTTATTAAAACATTTTCAATGATTAGAACTCTAAATGATCTTCTTTTTTTTGTCCAATTCATAATATGTAGTTGCATGACTCCATGTATATTATATCAATTTCGAGATAAAAAAGTATATTTAAAATTTCACTACCGCTCTTAAGCTATAAACATCAAACTTTATGCCTAGAATGATTAAAACTTTTTTATTTCATAAACCTCTCCAAAAATTTTAAATTTGAAATGCCCTTAGTTGGACATGTTGGATCAAGACTAATTCGAAACTCATTTGACTTACTATTATTTGATCGTCAACTTAGGGGTTGTAAAGGAGTCGTCAATTAACATATAATGATGTGATATGACACTAGATGGAGAAGAAAATATAGGTCGAGATCTAAAAAGATGGTACCAAATCTATATTGGTTGCTTTGCATATTGTTTATTACATATAATATATTTTTCATGATAACGCTTTTAAATATTTTATTATATATCATGAAGTAGCTTTGGTATGCCATTTGTCTTGTTGTCATACCAACTTCTACAATCAAATTGATCGAAGGGTAAAGCAATAGGAAAGGTTTGTGCCAGACAGTTAAAAAGTCAAGAGAAGTCGCATCAATATCTCCACTTGTGTTTTGGATTAAGTTTTTGTTTCATATTTTGTTCACTTGTTCTTTTCTCTAGTATGCATGTGTGATTTTTTTTTTTTTAATAAGAGAAAACCAAATGATGTATATAAATGTGTTTCCTAGTTTGTATGAATATCTTTGATCAGGAGGTTGATCAATTTCATACGGTTGGTGTAATTATTCTCGAGTTAAAAGTTGATTAGGTTGATTAAATTAGAGATAATTTGAATTTGAGTTTAGATGTTTGATCAATATATTTATAAGATATTAAGTAGGTCAAGGGTTGATTGAAGACTTGTCAAGGAAAGTCCTGGTTTGAAACCAGACGATCAATATATTAAGGGAGGTCAAGAAGGTCAAGGATTGACCAGAGATTTAAAAATAATATAAGTCCTAGTGGGATTAGGTAAGAAAAAATTCTAACTGGAGGTTAAGCAAATGAAAAATTCTAACTGAGGTTAGGCAATAGAAAAGACTTAGTGGGACTAGGTAAATGAAAGACTTTGTTGGGAGCTAAGCACGAAAGTCCTAATTGAGGTTAGGCAGGAGAAAAGACCTAGTGAGACTAGGTAAATGAAAGACCTAGTTGGGAACTAGACAATGAAAGTCCTAGTGGGACTAGGGAATCATAAGTCCTAGTGAACTAGGCAAAGGAAAGTCCTGGTTGGGAACCAGACAAACCTAGTTGGTGTTAGTAGAAGCCCTAGAGCCAATTATGTGATGATTGACTAAGGACTTTTTGTATCATATTCTATTATTAATAA
>JBBUKS010000044.1:1150973-1163194 GCA_038050645.1 Hedychium gardnerianum
GTGAGTATCTACCTCTGAGACTATATACTTTTGCACTCTTTATACTGTTATTGATCATGCACTGTCTTTCTAAACCTATTGAGTATTTCTTGTACTCACTACCTTGTGTATCACTTTATTTCAGGTTAGCAGATTGGGTCGGTTGGAGGGTTCTGTCTGTTTCATCCCATGTCGCGTTGAGCTTTGGTTACTTTCTATTTGCTTTAGTTGTTTTTTACTTCCGCACTTACTTTTCGTTTAACATTGTAATAAAATAACTTGGACTTAGACTTTGATTTTATTTTAGCTATATACTCAGAGTTTTAAGTCGTGCCGGCACGCAATTGTGTATTTGGGTTTCTTTGATTTACTTGTTTAATAGTATACTGCGTGGTTGTGCTACCCGGGTAGGGTTTATTGCTTATATTGCGTGGTTGTGCTACCCGAGTAGGGTATTATTACTTACACTGCGTGGTTGTGCTACCCGGATTGGGTATTATTACTTACACTACGTAGTTGTGCTACACGAGTAGGATATTATTGTTTACACTGTGTGGTTGTGTTTTGATTTTCTTTTTGAGTTTTGTGGACTCATATCAAGTTGTATTGAAGATTGTCACTAGAGAGTATCGTCCGTATCTACGGGCATGTGTACTTTCAGGGCGTGACATCTTTCGATCTCCTCAACAAATGCCTAAGACATTCCATTGCTCTCACCTCCATGGTAGCCAATTCTGCTGGAGTATAAGCAAGTCGCTGCCTCTTTACTTGTTGCACTAACATTTTCAGAATTAGCATTTCTTATTTGTGTTCCAAACTACTTTCTTTCTCTTTAGAGAATAGAACTAGAATAATCTCCTATACTAGCGACATAACCATATGATCCTCTTCTCATGTTTCTTCTAGATCTTAAAAATTGCTCTAAAGAATGATTTTTAATTTCAAGATTCTTCATTGCATCAACTGAAAGCCTGCAGAGAATGACCCCTTCTTCAAAACGACCATCAGGACCTACTTTACCATTGACAGGTAGTTCCCATAAAGGAAAGAGCAGCCTAGACGAGCATAAGTAAAGTCCTTCATGTGCACCATAAAACAAGGTTCAGCCTCCTACACAACTTGGCCCATGCTAAAACCTCCATACATAAATCTATCACTTGTCAAACCAGTGGTACCATCAAATTGTGGCATTCCAACCAAACTTGGATCCCTAAATGTTTCAGCTACCTTTTCAAAAATTGTACTGCTTAGAAGATTTCTTTCAGTGAATACCAAATCTACTGCCAGCATTAAACACATTGTTGCAGCTTCTCCACATCCGAATCTATTAAAAAAATCTTCAATGTGTGATCGTGGAACATTAGACTCAAATAATCTTCTTAGAATGTCAACATGCCTATTGAATACTAACTCCATTAGACCTGTGGCACTGAATACCACAACCCTTCTCCTTGGAAGGATATCCTAGGTGGGAAGATCCCCTCTGGACCAAAGTTTCACAAAAGCTATTTCAAATGATTCACACAAACCAACAAACGCTTTTGCATCTGAGAATAAATATTGCACCATTAGCGCAATATCTTGCAGGGGTAAATTGTTTGCCTCAAAAAGAATCCTCCATTCAATAGGCAATGATGATACTAATTCATGTAAAGCACAATTGTTTCTTGAATTCATCCCAAAATTAATGTTAGAAGCAGATGGTTTCCCACTAGAATCCTAATTCATAATCAGAAGAGAAGACCTACTTGATGCTGATAAATCTAAGAGTACTAGAGTGTCAGTTGAATAAAAAGCTACTTCATTGGATTCATCTCGTATGGGTGGAATCTCTTCTTTAAATTGAACAAGAAATTTTCTGGAACTGTCACATCTTCACCTTGAATTTCATCTTTGTGAGTTGATTCATCCAAGGTGTTTTGCTAATTCACTTGTTCTTCCCAAGCAAAAGAATCATCTTCCTCCATGGTATTGACAATCTCTTCATTAGGCAATGCAGGAACTTGATTGGTTTCCATGTCCTCCAAAGATGACTATAAATCAGACACATTAGAAGAAGATGGCAACAAAGTTTCTGCTGGTTCAATATCCTCAGCAGATAACAAAATGATTTTCTTATCAATAATATATTGAGAGACATCTGGTAGCATATCAGTGTCTTTTGACTTCTTTAGAGGTGGAGCAGCAGCAGCAGCATCAATTTCATCTTCTGTTGTTGAGATCGGGCGTTTGTGATTTGGTGGCATTGGCTCATAAACATCAAAATTAATGCCAATAAAGTCAAATCTTGTACTACATCAGAATCTTTTTTTTGTTGGCAGGGGCACAACATCAAAACTAACTTCATCTCTGGAGGGAACGTCATCTTTTTGCTCAGCTTTATCATCAACTCCATGCTCAAAAACATTATCAGATTCCTGAAATGATTCTAAAATTTCTTCTGAATCTGTTTGAAAGACTTCAGTTGAGGATTCCTTGAAATCTACATTTGATACATTTGACATCGATACTTTTTTTTTGTCAAGTCAGACCTTTCAGTTTCCATGGAAGGTATGCTAGGTCTAGCTTAAGGTCTACCCATTTCAACAATGTCATCCTTAGACATCCGTCCTTGCTTGCCTAACCAGCTATTATGGAAGCAAGATAAGGATTGCAGTCGCATAGAAATGCCTTCAGCAACACTTGTTGGTTGTGTTGTATTTCCAAAAAAAAGATAAATTTCTTGCGATTGTTTGGGCTTGAGGAGGATTAGTTGGTGTTTGGACCGAAGGAATTTAGATATTTTTATAATGGTATGATATTATTCATTTTAGGCCTAAGCCCTCATGATTTTTGTTTTTGGGCTTTACCCAAAAGGTCTTATACCAATGGAGATATCTTTCCCTTATAAGCCCATGATTTTTCTCATGTGTTTTCAATGTGAAATTTTGTTTACAATCTTGCAACCCCAACAATCCCCCCCCCCTTAAATGAAGGACCACATCCCCCCCCCTCGAGCAAAAAAGTCTATCCGTTTGATGTATGATCCTCGATCCATCAGGTCTTCCTGTCCCTCAGTTCAACCAACCTACCTACTAGGTCTTTCTGTCCCTTGGTCCACCCGACCTACTGCCTGGCTAACCATCAAGAATTTTTGCCTGGTGTTTGATCCTCTTAATCCGAACGCAGGAGCCCCCACTTCCTTTGTTCGAGGTGAATATTCTACTCACATAGCTTGATTAGACCATAACTCTTGTGCATAGTCGGCGATTAAACCTTCTAGCAGTCCAAGCTCTGATACCAATTGTTAGAACCAAAGGAATTTAGATATCTCTATAATGGTATGATATTATCAACTTTGGGCCTAAGCCCTCATGATTTTTGTTTTTGGGTCTTATCCAAAGGTCTCATACCAATAGAGATATCTTTCTCTTATAAGTCCATGATCTTTCTTATATATTTTCAATGTGAGAGTTTGTTTATAACCTTGCAACCCCAACAGTTGGTGTTGTAGAAGACTTCAAACAAGGTGACACTGGAACAATATTAACACCATTTTCATTCCTGTAAGTGACTTTACCTTTACTAGCACCATGTTCAGCAGAACTAGATTAGGAAGAAGTATTACGACTGCCACGGTTTGTGCTCCCCCTAGCTCCTCTTCCTGAGATATTGTTCCCAGTTCAAGACTTTGTTTCTGAAAATTCTCTGGTCTCCTTTTTCTTATCGCACTTATTATTCACTTCATGAAAAGTATTTTCAATTTTTTCTTCATCTTCTCTCAATCAATGATCTTGGTCTTACCCTATTTCTCTCGTGAGCACGGCAACTGTTCCCACCATATGGATGCTTGGCCTCTGAGTTTGACGGCAACCAATTTTACTTTCAGACGATGGGATACCTCCTCATAATAAAAAATCCTCTCCATTTTGTTAAGCTAATTAACAAATTCCTCGGTCTGTAACGTACAAGAAAACTCGAAAAGATCAACTGGAAACCTGATATCTCCATCCCGCTCCTTTCGACCATGGCTTTCGTAATTGTCATAAGAGTTTTCAAAAGTGGAATCAGAATTAGGATAAGAGAACTTATGACATTTAAGATCTTGCGTCGCTAGATGCTGGGATAACTTTGTGACTTGTCTCTGTAGATCAAGCATCTCGTCTTGGATGCTACGACTATGGTGTGAGACTTCCTCAACCGAAACCTACCTATCATGACCATAATCATGACCACGACGACCATTCATGGGATTTAGAGAGCTCTGATAACTAGCAATGGGGCAACCGAGGTGATGGTTTCACCTTATGCTGCCAATAGAGATACCAACTGACGTCGGGAAGAATAGTGATTATCCTGCTAGATGTATTGATTCCGTTGGTTTGACTGCGAACGTCGGAATCAATCTTCTAAAACCTATTGATTCAAATGAATACAAGGAAAATTCTAAACGAACTCAAAATTTTAAAATACAAAAGATAGAAATTACCAAAAATATCCGAAAAAACAAAAATTACAAAAAAAAAATAATTTACTAAATATAATAATAATAATAATAAATCCAAGAATCCTCCTGCATCATATTCTTGTTCAGAACAATACCTTTCGCCGTAGGTATATGTTCAATGTTTCAATTTAACATATTGAGTGTTGTAGCATCTTAGTAATATAAGTCTCTTGAGATAAATCCAAAAGTCTTTTTGATCGATCTCTTATGATTTATACTCCTAAAATGTACTCAGATTTTCCTATATATTTTACGTCAAATTGTAATGAAAGTAATGTTTTGACTTCAATCACAAACTCTGTGTCATTTCTAGCTATTAGTATATCATCAATATATAATGATAATATGATCAACTTTCCTTTGTCCCTTTTTAAATAAATACAATGATCTTCATTGATCATTTCAAAATCATAAAATAAAATGATTTCATTAAATCATATGTTCCATTGTCTTGACGCTTGCTTTAGACCATAAATAGACTTTTCAAGTCTACACACTTTGTCCTCTTGGTCTTCAATAATGTAACCTTCTAGATGTGTCATATAGATTTCCTCGTCAAACTCACCATTTAGGAAATCTGTCTTTACATCCATCTGATATAACTCTAAATCAAAATGTGTTAATATAGCTAAAATGATACGAATTGACACAAATTTTATGACAAGAGAAATGTCTAATCAAAATCAATACCCTCTTGTATTTAGGACCGGTATGGGCTAGAGGGTGGGTGAATAGCTTGCTTTTCTACTTTGAACTTGAATGATAGCGAAAAACTCGAAGCGAAGACTCCACAATGCTAACGTTTGGATTTTACTTGGTATCCACCTCCTTGAGGTAACTAATCCAAGAGTTCACTCCTCACTCACAGCTCCACTATGAATGACTCCTTGAAAACTTTTCGGAGGCAGAGAAGCCTCGTACAAGCTGTTCTTATAAGAACACAACAAGAAAAAGCAAACAAGATTACACAAGAAATTGAAAATGACTTTGCTATAATGAACCTTGCTTTGTTTGCTCTTTTCTTGCTTTGGATTATTACCTCTTGGTCGTAGGAAATGCAACAGCACTTGTCTCCCAAACCCTCAAGAACTGGAGTATTCAAATTTCCATGAGACCTCCTTTTCTAGGATTCCTTTCGGGCTTGAAAATGTCTCCCAATCGATTAGCCTTACCCCCAATCGATTGTCACGTCAGTTCGACCATTCAAAACCTGCAGAATGGCTTTTTTCACCTGTCCAATTGATTGGTAAGTCATACCAATTGATTCAGATGTTTCCAATCAATTGATCTAATAGATTCAGAAGCTTCTATTCACTCAAGAAAAACACTCCAATAGACTAGCCTAATCGATTGACCCCTGCTTAATCGATTGGCCCAATCGATTCAGTAACCTTCTGTTTCCTTGCTCTTTTGGGCTAATTTGATTGCTCCAATCGATTCCACAAACTCCTATTCGCGAGAAGCTTTTGCTGATCAATTGTAAAGTGACGCCAAGCCAATCGATTGCACCAATCGATTTCCGAACCCTAAAACTTAGATTCTGAATTTAAGGTTTACTAATCGATTAACACTTCTTGCCAATTGATTGATAACCCTAAATTCAGACTTTTCAGGCCTGAATTCGAGTCTTTCTTGGTATATGATTGACCTCAACCTACCAGGACTTCCTCTGCCCAACATCTAGTCATCCATGACCTGTTGGGACTTCTTGTTGTCCAATATCCGGTCAACGTTGACCTAGTGGGACTCTTACTCATGCCAAGTGTTTGGTTCTCCTTGACCCACTTAGATTCTCCTTTGCCTAACCTTAGTTAGGACTTTCCTTTGCATAATCTCAATTAGGACTTTCGATCACCAAGTGTCTGGTCTTCCCTGACCCACTTGGACTTTGCCCTTGCCAACCTTCTCATTGGACTTTCCTTTGCCTAATCTCAGTTAGGACTTTCCCTTGCCGAGTTTCCACTAGATCTTCCATTGCCTAGACTCTCACTAGGACTTCCTTTGCCTAGTTCTTAACTAGGTCTTCCATTGCCTAGCCTCTCGTTAGGACTTCCCTTGCCTAGTTCCCAACTAGCTCTTCCCTTACCTAACCTTAGTTAGGACTTTCCAAATTAAGTATATGGTTCTTCTTTGACCTACTTAACTTCTCTCTTACATATTGTCAAACATCGAAACTCAATCTCGAGCCAACCCGAGTTTAGTCAACTTGGTCAACCTTGACCCGTAGATGATTGCACCAACAATCTCCTCCTTTTTGATGTTTGACAATATGTTTAAGTTAGACTGACTCATTAGCCCAACTTCCTTCTTCTCATGCCAAAGTATGAATGAGGGTTTCTAACTTAAATCCTACATTCTCTTCCTTTGGCACACATCAAAAATCTTCTCCCAAGATTCATCTCTCTTGTCCTTCCAATATTATAATGAAGGTTCCCTACCTTCCATTGTCACTAATGCTCAACCTTGAGCATTTTACCATTATTCTTCAACACTGCTCCTTTAATACCCAAATCATGCCTTTAAGAAGAACCTCCCCCTCAAAGCATGCTCCAACTTCTATCATTACACCAATAATGATTTGGAGTTCCTAAACCTTTAGGAAATCCAAAAATTGAAGTCACGAGGTTAAAAATTCAACCTTGAATCTAAACCTCCTCCTTAACTCCCAATTAGTCTCCTTTAACCATTTATTTCTTATTTTCATCAAGAAAATTATCCTTAAATACTTGTCAAAGCAATTCAGAGGGTTAGGAATAGTTAAATAACCTAAATGTGGCTTAACCGATTGAAATAAACTCATTTCAGTCAAACACAGCAGCCACCAATTGATTGATTTCATATACCAATCGATTCCGGACTATGTTAATCGATTGGCGTGAGCTGCCAATTGATTACCGCATGAGTCAATCGATCAACATGATCGATTCCATGAGATTCTATTCTTGTGAAAAATCACCACCAATAGATTGACCCAATCGATTGGTGTGCAATAATCGATTAACCCAATCGATTGTTGTTTTTGATTTTCAAATTTAAATTCAGATCGAATTTAGAAATTCATAAATAATTCTATGATTTTCTAAAAATCATGAAATTTTACGTAGACATTACTAATGTCATATACTATTATGAAAAAATAGTTTTCTATGAAAATATATTTCATTTTCAAAAAAATGATATAAAATTAGAAACCATTGAAAACTTTAATGTTTCACTCTAATTTTGTATCTAACTAATCAATGGTGATTCCTATCAACAAATAGACTTTACCAAGGTTTTCCAAAATGATTTTGAAATGATTTTCAAAAATAATTTCCAACCATGATATATGGGCTAAATGTACATGACTTGTACATTAGTTTTCCCCATGATTGAACTTCACAAAATCATTTGTTTTGATAAAACTAAAACTCAAATAGATGCACTAAATTAACATCTTGAGTTTTGTTCATCTTCCTAACATCTCACTTGTATCTAATGTATCTCAGTACACATACAAGCAAACTTTATGGTCTTTGTGAGATGTAAAATAATGTTTCCCTAAACTAAGGGATCATGCATCTATATCTAGGCATTTTAGACTGGATCATCCTACCTAGGATGTTAACTAATGTCAGTGTCTTTAATTTCAAGGAATTATAAATTTATGCATGTAAATGATTATGTCATATATCAAATGCATAATTTCCAATAAGAAATCTATCATATCTTGACTTAAATGATGTTTGTTGACATGTGTCATTTTTCATGGTAAGATGGTTGCATGATATGATGACATGGCATGTGATAGGGCATACAAAGCATGATAATTATGGCACAACAAAAATACCTAAATTTTATATTTAAGTTTCCATTAATCATTGTGTCAAAGCCTAAATTTGATATAATTGACCCTAACTCCCTAGAATGTACCAAAATATCAACTTAGCACACTCTTGACTTCTATCCTATTTATGTCAATTTGATTAATCTCAATACCTAAAATTTTACTGGCATATTTTACTCTTCAAGAGTAAAAGTCAACTTCTTATTTTTAAAGTGTTATAACTCCTTGAAAATACCCTAAAATGCCAACTTCATCATAGTTGGGTTAGTTATCCTTCCAATTAAAGTTGGCATACCCTATACACATCTAGGGTGTAGAGAACACACTCATAGGAATCCAAAACTTATTGATACTCCTTGGGTGTACTAGGTACTCACTAGGGATACCTTCTTAACGACTTTCCTAGGCTTCTTAGAAGCTTTAGTCATAATAGTCAACTCTAGGGATAACGTCCCTTGTAACCTTGGCTTGACTCCTAAACTTAGGATTAGTTCCATAATTATATGTAACTTTATGATATGAGGACACCTTGTCCTTAGACTTGGATTTGTATCCCAAACTCCTCTTGTCCATAGATGGCTCTTGCCTTCCTAAACCTAGGTTTTGCTTCTTTGACCCTTTTACATTATTTTTCATTTTCTTAAGGGTTTTCTCCAATTTATCAAGTCTTGATCTCAAAACTTGATTTTCCATTTCTAAGTCATTAATCTTTGACTTTTCATGATTTCCTTAGATTTTCTTCTTCCTAGGCATGTGTCTAACTTGCTTAGGGTTCTGTCTAGATCATTTTCTACATTCCTATCTTTAGGTAAGGTAGTTCTAACATGATATGACACATAATTTGATTTAGAGTTATCATGCTTCTTATTTTCATGATAAATAGCATCAAAATGATAACATTTATCTCTAGCATACTTTTTATCATGATACAAAGGAAATGCATTATTAAATGATACCTTAGATTTTCTCTTAAGAGCACCCCCTTGATTTGAGCTTCCTCCCTTGCTTTTGTTTGAAGACCTCCTCTTTGAACATTGATTCCGGTAATGTCCCTTTTGATTGCACAAAAAGCACACAATGTGCTCCTTTCCCTTGTGAATCAAGATATTGGCCTCCCTTGGCTTCTCCTTCACCTTGGGTGCCACTTGGGTCTTCTTCTTGATCAAGTTTGGGCACTTGCTCTTATAGTGTCCCTTCTTCCTACACTCAAAGCATATGATATGATCTTTATTTTTATGAATTGGGTTTGTTATACCTTCACAAGTTGAGATCTCTTGACTTGTAGAGATAGAGCATGATTCTTCTTCATTGATTCTGGATGTAGAGGATTTTTTTTTTGTTCCAGGGGTGTCAATGACCTCTCCTCCTCAATCCTTGAGATGGATGCTTTTTTAATTTCATCCTCAGATGTTGAGCATCTCTCAACTTTCAAATCCTCTTATTCTTGATCCAAAAAATCTCCCTCTTTGAATTTGTCTTTGTTTGGTATTGAGGATGGATGCTCATGGAGTTTTGCTAACTTGTTCCATAAATCGTTTGCACTCTTGTAATCCCCTAACTTACACAAGATATCATTAGAAGCCAAATTAATTAAAATTTTGGTTACCTTATCGTTTGTCTCAGATTTTTGGAGTTGCTCCTCGGTCCACTTCTTTTTCTTGAGGAATTTTCCTTTGCTATCCATTGGGGCTTCAAATCCTTTCATTAGAGCAAACCATTGCCCTATGTCCATTATGAAGAAATTCTCCACCCTAGCCTTCCATTGATTGAATCCTCCCAATCTGAAAGGTGGAGGTGCCCGGATGTTGTATCCGAATCTATCTCGGAATTCCATTGTGAAGTTGAGCTCCCTTTGATAATTGGCCCTTTGACTTATTGAAATTTAGGGCTCACTTCTTCTTCTTCCTCTAGCTCTTGCTTCATTTGGTGGTTAGTCTGATGAAGAGCGGCATCACTCTGATACCACTTGTTAAGACTGATATGAGCTAGAGGAGTGGTGAAAAGCTCACTTCGCTTCTTTGAACTTGAATGGCACCAAAAAAACTCGAAGTGAAGACTCCACAATGCTAACACCTGAATTTTACTTGGTATCCATCTCCTTGAGGTGACTAATCCAAGGGTCTATTCCTCACTCACAACTCCACTATGAATGACTCCTTCTCGAAAACTTTTCGGAGGTGAATAAGCCTTGTACAAGCTGTTCTCATAAGAACACACAAGAAAACGCAAGCAAGATTACACAAGAAATTGAAAATGACTTTACTACAATAAACCTTGCTTTACTTGCTCTTTTCTTGCTTTGGATTGCCTCTTGGTGGTAGGAAATGCAGTAGCACTTGTCTCCCAAACCCTCAAGAACTGGAGTATTCAAATTTTCACGAGACCCCCTTTTCTAAGGTTCCTTTCGAGCTAGAAAATGCCTACCAATCAATTGGTCTTACCCCCAATCGACTGCCACGTCAACTCGACCTTTCAAAACCTATAGAACAGCTCTTTTTCACTTATTCAATCGATTAGTGAGTCATACTAATCGATTGAGCCAATCGATTTAGAAGCTTCTGTTCACTCAAGAAAAATGCTCTAATCGATTGACTCGATTGGCCTAATTGATTCAGCAACCTTCTATTTTCTCACGATTTTGGGCTAAATCGATTGCACCAATCGATTCCCAAAGCTCCTGTTCACGAGAAGCTTATGCTAATCAATTGGAAGGCGATGCCAATCGATCGATTGCCCAACCCTAAAACTCAGATTCAGGGTTTAGGGTTTACCAATCGATTAACACTTCCTAATAATTGATTGGTAACCCTAAATTCAGTCTTTTCAAGCTTAAATTTAGATCTTGCCTGGTATCTAGTTGACCTCAACCTACCAAGACTTCCTCTTCCCAACATGTAGACATCCGTGACCTATTGGGACTTCTCGTTGCCCAATATCTAGTCAACCTTGACCTATTGGGACTTTCTCACTCATGTCAAGTGTTTGGTCCTCCTTGACTCACTTGGACTAACCCTTGCCTAACTTCAATTAGGACTTTCGCTTGCCTAACCTTAGTTAGGACTTTCCCTTGCCTAACCTCAGTTAGGACTTCCGATCACCAAGTGTCTGGTCCTCCCTGACCCACTTGGACTTTGTCCTTGCCAACCTTTTCATTAAACTTTCCCATGCCTAACTTCAATTAAGACTTTCTGTTGCCTAACCTCAGTTAGGACTTTCCAAGTCAAGTATCTGATCATTCCTTGACCTATTTGGCTTCTCTCACATAATGTCAAATATCGAAACTCAAGCTCGAGTCAATCCGAGCTTAGTCAACTTGGTCAACATTTGTCCGAGGATAATTGCACAAACAAAAAGTATAAGCTAAATTATATATATATATATAAGTCATGCATATTTAGGGTCCGTAGAATCTTAGGGCTATGATACCAAATTTTTTAATGCTTCTTGTTGAAGTTGTAATGTTATGCTTCGTGTTGAAGTTATTTTAGTTTTGTGAATAGTGATTATAAACAGTAATTTGAATAGCAATGTTGAACAATAATTGTGAATAGCAATGTTGAACAGTGATTGCGAACAGTGATTGTAAACAGTGATCGATGTGTTGGTTTTAGATGAGTCTAGGAACTTTGGAAGGGTCCTGTTCTAAAATTTGTTTCTTATCAGTGAGTCTCACCTATTAGGAAGCAACAAGAACCATATGTATTGTTGTTCAAGATTTATCCCGACTCTTGTCAGGTCTTATAGCAAGCTTTCAGTAGCTCTTGCTGCCCAACTTAGTTAGCACAGGTTTTGCAAGCTTAAACCATGAGACAGTTTCATCCTCTTTATTAGATAGTTACCTTTCTATAGACTGTATATGTTGGTGCAGTTTGCACTAAAAGTCTAACCCTAAGGTTTTGATGTATGACAACAGGTTAAAGTTAGAGTGTT
>JBBUKS010000044.1:1163294-1174037 GCA_038050645.1 Hedychium gardnerianum
GTTAAATAGTAACACTCTAACTTTAACCTGTTATCATACATCAAAACCTTAGGGTTAGACTTTTAGTGCAAACTGCACCAACACACCCGACCTACTAGGACTTCCTTGCCTAGCCGCAACTAGGACATCTTGCCTGGTGTCTAGTCCTCTTGATCCAGACACGGAAGCCCCTACTTCCTTTGTTTGAGGTTAATATTCTGCTCTCATGACTTGATTAGACCATAGTTATTGTTCATAGTCAGCGGTTAGACCTTCTAGCAGTCCGAGCTCTGATACCAATTATTAAGATCGAAGGAATTTAGATATCTCCATAATGATATGATATTATCCACTTTGGGTCTAGGCCCTCATAGTTTTGCTCTTGGGCTCTACCCAAAAAAGCCTCGTACTATGGTTTTCCCTTATAAGCCATGATCTTTCCCATGTGTTTTTAATGTGGGACTTTGTTTGCAACCTTGCAAACCCAATAGTAATAATCTAGTTTATTATTATGCTTTTGCTACTTGTTTTGCAAAAAAAAATTTAAAACGCACATAGAGACACCCAATAGTGGTATCAGAACCTCCATGTGTTTTGACATAGATCGTGGATTTGTTTTTAGCATGTCATAGGTTGTCTAAAGTTATTTTTGGAAATTTCGGATAAGGAAATTGTTTCCTAATCCGATATAAGAAATTTTTAATTTTGGAAATATTTCCTAGTTTGTTAGGAAATCAAATTTTGGAAATTATTTTCTAATATGATTAGGAAAAATCAATTTAGGAAATTGTTTCCTAATTTAATTAAGAATTTTCTAATTTAGAAATTATTTCCTAATTTGTTAGGAAAAAACCAAATCTAAAAAATTATTTCCTAATTTAATTGGGAATTTCCTAATTTGGAATTATTTTTTATTAAAATATGAAATTAGATTTGGAAATTATTTCCTAATCTAATTAAGGAATTATGATTTATGAAATCAAATTCTTTAACATATTTATTTTCTAAATTAATTTATGACAACATGACATGACTTATGTGATAATTTATGTTATGACATATGCATGATTAATGCCATGTTAGATGCCATGATAAATGTCATATCATATATGTCATAATTATGCCATGTAGAAGCATGTAGAAAGTTTACCACACTTGATCATGGGGGTGTTGCCATCATAAGGTCTAAGGGTCAAATCTTGGCTAGTAGTCAGGTTCCTGTCCTCTCCATGCACTGGTCACTGTTCGGGCTAGCTAGACTAGTCCCCATGATTTACCTCCTCCGTGTTGGTTCTAGGACGGACTGGCGGGGGCGCTGGCGGCGAGCGCTTCACCTTTTGCCATTATATAGAAAGTTTACCTATTATGCATGTAATTGATGAGATTAAATAAAATAAAGAAATCCCTTTTTTAATTTTAAAGCTTACACCTTCCATTAATATGGTCTAGAATTAGAGTTTAATTTTTAAGCATGGGTTGTTGGACTCTCTCCAAGTCCAACTTAAAATTAGATATGTTCAGACCATTGAGATATGATCTCATGATTAATGGGTCAACTTAACTTAAAGCATTGATTTGTTGGACTCTCTCCAAGGTTAATGTGGATAGGGGTGAAGTTGAGTGATATACATATGATGCATATATGTCAATGAGTTAACAACCCAACGTTTATGTAAATATCAGTTAGTTGATAGCATAATATGATAGTTATATATATGGGATATACAATTGGTATACTTGATACCTACCACTAGAACAAAGGATGGCTTGTTGGACTCTCAACAAGGTTATTTTTATCTATAGTGGATATCAACCCACTTGGAGAAAATCTACCATCTCCCGAATTCTCAGTAAGGGCTCTTGAATTTGAAAAGCAACTGTGATTCCATTTGTGTATGTGAATTGTTTACATTACACATATTAGTTCATCTCTCTTGTATGCTCAATTTTGTATTTCTAGTTTATTAGAATCAGAATGTTTTCTCTATATTTGCACTAAACTTTGGAAATAACCAAACTGACAAAGTCGAACTTCTTGGATTGGCTCCGCAATTTGAGAATTGTTCTCAAAGCCAAGAAAGAAGAACTGGCTCCAACGGGCTCATGTTACCATTGTGGTTAGATGGGACATTGTAAAAGAAACGACAAGATTTAACTTGAGTTCATGGAGAAGAGAAAGGCATCTAATGCCCTATCTCCTTCAGGTTTCTTCTTTTATTGAATGTCATACTATTTATTCAAACACTTGGGTATTGGATACCAGGTGTCCCTCACATATATGTAATAACATAAGTGGGATAAAGAATAGTAGACTATTAGTCAAGGGAGAATCAAATTTGTGAGTTGACAATGAAGCAAAAGTTGCAACCATAGTCATAGGAACTTATTTGTTGAAACTCTCTAGTGGACTAGTTTTGAATTTGGATAATTGTTATTAAGTTCCATCGCTAATAAAGAACATTATTTCTATTTCTTACTTAAAAAGAAAAGGTTTCCATTTAACTTTTAGTAATAATTGTTATTACATAAATTTAAATGGTGTTCTTTATGTGACGGGAACGTTATGCAATGATATCTATGCGCTAGATATATCCAACGACATATTAATATTGAAACAAGTAGCACATGAGCTAAACGAGATGATGAATTAACTTTCTACATGTGACATTATCGCCTTGGCCATATAAGTAAGAAACACATGTCCAAATTACACAAGTTTGAAATTTTGGAATCTTTTGAATTAGTTTTATTTAATACATGTGCTTCATGCTTAGAAGGCAAGATGACT
The DNA here is from genome assembly GCA_038050645.1 of Hedychium gardnerianum. Classification (NCBI taxonomy): domain Eukaryota; kingdom Viridiplantae; phylum Streptophyta; class Magnoliopsida; order Zingiberales; family Zingiberaceae; genus Hedychium; species Hedychium gardnerianum. The sequence goes on from JBBUKS010000044.1 coordinate 1,166,062, forward strand.
AAGTTACATTTTAAAAGAAAAGTTGAATGAGAGAATGACATATTGGGCCTTATACATACCGATGTATGTGGACCTATATCAACTCATGCATGAGGAGGTTATAGCTACTTCATTACATTCATCGATGATCACTCACAATCTAGGTATGTGTATCTATTGAGATACAAGTCTAAAGCCTTTGAACAGTTCAAAGAATTTAGACATGAAGTAGAGAAACAATTTGGGAAAAGTATTAAAATACTTCAATTAGATCGAGGTGGCGAATACTTAAGCCAAGAGTTTCAAGATTATCTTAAAAATAATGGGATATTGTCTCAATGGACTCCACCTTACACGCCACAACATAATAGTATGTTAAAAAGGCGAAACTGAACCTTGTTGGACATGGTTAGGTCAATGATAAATCATGCAAATCTTCTCAAATCCTTTTGGGGTTAGGCACTTGAGATAGCTATTTACTTGCTAAATAAAGTCCCGACTAAGACAATCTCTACTACTCTATATGAGATATGGAATGGTAAGAAACCTTATATATCTTATTTGAAGATATGGGATTTTCCTACTTATGTGAAGAGGATTGTATAAGACAAATTAAATACTAAGTCTAATAAGTATCTATTTATTAGTTACCCTAAGGAAACTAGGGGTTATCAATTCTATCATCCCTTAAAACAAAAGGTGTTTCTTTCAAGGCATGCTGCATTTCTAGAGAAAGAATTTCTCTTACAGGAAAAACAATGGGAGTGAGGTTGAACTACGGGTAGTTCAATAGACTCTAATAGACATAGAAGAGATGCCTAATCAATACCCATAGCTGATTACTCATAGGGATGAAGTAATGGCAGAACCTATTGATGCACTACTACTTCATAGATTTAGTAGGACACATCTAATTCCCGAGAGATATGAATTTCTCATAAGTAAATCAATAGACGTGTTACTAATTGAGGATAAGGAGACTACTAGTTATGAAGAAATTCTTAAAAGTTCAGAAAGAGACTCATAGTTGAAAACCAAGTTTGGAACTTGGTACACCCATCGAAGGTATAACATGACATATTACTTATATAAAATGATGTGCCCATTCTACAGTCAGTTAAAATTTGGTTGTCCAAGACATTCTCCATGAAAGACATGAGAGAAGCAACCTATATCCTTTGGATTATGATCTATAGAGATAGATCAAAATAGTTGTTTAGTCTTTCACAGTCTACATGCATCGATAAAGTGCTAAAATGGTTTAGCATGGAAGAGTCCAAAAAAGGTTTTCTTCCCATGATATATGGGATTCACCTTTCGAAGTCCATATGCCCGAGCACACAAGATGAGAGGATTTACATGAGTCATATCCAATATGTGTTAGCTATAGGATCAATCATGTATGTTATGTTATGTATGAGGCCTAGAATATCGTACGATTTGAAGTCTCGTGAGTATATATATCAATTGGATCCAGGCATGGATCGTTGGGTGATTGTCAAGGCAATCCTTATGTACTTGAGAAGAACTAAGGATTTGTACTTCGTATATGGAAGTGGTGATATGATTATACGAGGATATACTGATGCCAGTTTCTAGACAGACAAGGATGATTCTAAGTCCTAGTCTGGATATGTATTCACCTTAAATGGAGGCACGATAAGTTGAAAAGTTCCAAGCAAAAAACTATTGCAGATTCTACTAATGAGGTGGAATGCATCACAACTTCTAAAGCAGCAATGGAAGCTATTTGAATCAAGAAGTTTGTCGCTGAACTTGGATGTCATTCCGAGCATTGTTAAAGCAGTAATAGTTTACTATGACAATAATAAAGTCATTGATTAAGCCAAGCAACCTAGGTCTCATCAACGATCTAAACATGTGTTTCACTGCTATCATATGATTAGAGAGATCATAAATAGAAATGAAATATAAATTGAGAAAATTTCCGCCAAAAGAAACTTATAAGATCCTTTGATGAAATCTCTACCTCAAAATAAGTTTGAGAGTCATGTATAGGCCTATGGTATTAGATACCATTGCGATTAGCATTAGGCCAAGTGAGAGTATGTTATATTTGAGAGATGTTCTAAGGAAATTACCTTTTGAAATGTACTATTTATTGGATAAATAAAAATTCACTATTTGAGTGTATATTCTTTATATATGTGATGGGATCTTAAACTCATTTACTAAATGTCCGTAATACAATTCATAGCATGAGAGAACTTGTGATTAAATCTCAATTAGGGAGCATCTCTATATGTGTAATTATGAATGTATTGAAATATTCCCTAGTCGATGATTTGATGAGTTTGAACATCATCAATTCTGAGAGACCAGCACGTGTTATACTCTTTGGTTTAACCAAGAAGACGCTCCTCACTAGCTGGAGACATGGGGATGTCGAGAGTTAAACGTGGATGCTAGTTATGGGTAACTATTTCATTGGAGTGACCTGCCATGAGACTTCATATGGTTCTATACATATATGGATATTCCAATGAAGATCCCATTGCATCTTGAGTGTAAGTTTCCTTCGACTTGAGGTATTCAAATCACCTTGGTCATGGAGACTTATACTTTGACATCTTAGTCGATGCATCTTCATAGAGGTGTGGGTACAGGATGATTGGATATAAGTCAAAGTGCCCGAAGGTGTTTGGATAGCCCATATAGGATTCACCGCCCCTTGTATAAGAAGACGTATACCCTATGGTCACTCGTTAGGATTATTACTTGAAGTTTTTAGCGAAAGTATTACATGTCAAGAGTATGGTACTTTTGGACACATGTCCGAGTAATTTGAATCCAAAGGATGACGAAGTATAACTTGGGCTAGGTGTGACATAGTCAGCCTAGTGGGGACTGACACATAGATCGTGTTATGAACCAAGTGGGTATAAGATGAGTGAAAGGAACAGACACACGAATAATTATAGCTACTGAAGGGTTCAGAATTATTCTTAGATCAATTGGGGGTCATGATGTACTACTAGGTACCACTCATGATTGATTCATAATTAATGATTAATTATGAATGACCAACATAACCAGAAACCTATTGGGTCACATGCACTACGAGTATATCCGAAAGATGTAAAATAAGTTTTAGAATAGGATTCTTAGATTGAGAGAGATTGAATCTGGTAGGACCAAATGAAGGGAAAATATGAAAGATATTTGTTGGGTTGGAAGCGATGGTAGTCCACACCTCTTGTAGGCAAGTTGGATCCATTATGGTTTAGTAATAAAACAAATTGGTTTGGTTTTGTTATGAACCAAAGTTGGTTTGGTTTTAAACCAAGATGGTTTGATCTTTGAACCAAGCCTATTGCTAATGGATTGAATTAACACATATGATGTTGGCTTAGTTTTTGGGTTTGGTCATAGAACAAGAGGTGTATTTACCTCTTCATAGAACAAGAGGATAATTATTGAATTTGATTCAATGATTAGAGAAAACCTAAATGTGATTAAGTTTTCTCTCCTCCCTCTTCCTCTCCCTCTCCCTCGAGCCACCGACCAGAAAGAAGGGCAGAACCATTCTTTGCGCCACCGCCAAACTAAGGAGTGACACGGCTGTTCAGTGTTGATACTGATCGATGCCACCGCTGTTCAGCGTCGATATCGATCGACGACACTATTGTTCGACGTCGATACCGATCGGTGACACCGCTGTTCGGCGCCCATACCGATCGACATCACAACTATTCGGCGCCCATACCGATCGACATCACAATTGTTTGGCGCCGCCACCGATCGGCATCACAATTGTTTAGCGCCGACACCGATCGGCATCTCAATTGTTTGGCGCCGCCATCGATCGGCGCCGCCACTTCGAGTTGGTGTCGTCGAGTTGCCTTGAGCCACAGGGCATCAACTTGATCCGTGGTTTCTCTCTCTCGGATCATGTTGTCTCCATGCTTGGCTAGTACCAATCGGAGATAAAAACTTGTGTCTTAGGGAAGTTGTCTTGAGGGTATCTTGGCGTAGATACTGATAAAGGCTAGTCTTATGAGGCTAGCTTAACGTTATCTACAAAGTTTGATAACAAACACACAGGTATAATTTTCTAATTAACACTTTGATCTATGGTTGTGTTTATCATATATGTGTGTGTTGAAATAATTTAGCTTCTGTTTGTTTATCGAAACAAAATTTTAAAACGCGCATCCGGAAACCCAACAGACACCACATTCCTACATTAATTGTTCCTTTAAGGTACCTAAAGATTTTTTTCACATTTGTTACGTGAGATTCTTTAGCATAAATTTGGTATCTAGCATACTTACTGCAAATAATATGTCAGGTCTACTTGTAGTTAAGTATAACAAACTACCTATTACACTTCTGTAGTACTTTAGATCTACTGGTTACCATTTGAGTCATTATCTAACATTATGTTGGCTGCCATAGGAATTTTTAATTCTTTAGCATTTTCCATACCAAATTTTATAATTAATTCTTTTGTATATTTATTTTGGTATACATAATTGTCTTCTTTAGTTTGTTTTATTTGTAGTCCTAAGAAGAAATTTAATTCACCTACTAAGCTCATTTCAAACTCATGTTCCATTAGAGTTATAAATTCTTTTAGAAATTTAGAATTGGTTAAACCAAATATTATATCCTCTACATAAACTTGGGCTATAAATATGTTTGTTCCAAGGGTTTTATAAAAAGTGTTGGGTCAATTTGACCTTCTTTAAAACCCTTTGAACTTAGAAAGCTATAAAGTCTTTCATAACATGCCCTAGGTGCTTGTTTTAATCCATATAACGCCCTTTTATCCTAAACAAATCATTTGGATGTTCTAAATCTTCAAAGCAAGGTGGTTGACCTACATAGACTTCCTCTTTAATTATCCCATATAAGAATGCAGGTTTAACATCCAATTGGTATAGTTTTAATCCTTTATGTACTACATAGGCTAGCAACATTCTAATGGATTCAAGTCTAGCCACAGGGGCATAAGTTTTATCGTAATCTAGTCCTTCTACTTGACTAAACCCCTTAGCAACAATACAAGCTTTGTTTCTAATGATTTCTCCCTTATCATCTAATTTATTTCTAAAAACCCATTTAGTATCTATAATTGACTTATTTTTAGGTGGAGGCACTAAGTCCCAAACTTTATTTCTTTCAAATTGAACTAACTCTTCTTACATTGCAATTACCCAGTCAGGCTCAAGCAATGCTTCATCTATTGTTTTGGTTAAATTTTAGAAATTAAGGCTATTTTAATTATGTTTCTAAAGGATGATCGAGTTTGGACTCTTAGTTTTGGGTCACCTAAGATTTATTCAATTGGATGGTTTGGATTTGTACATAGTGTTACTTGATTAGGTTCAACTTCTTTTTCATTTTGACTTTCTTTTTGTAGTTGATTTAGTCTTTTTTCTTCTTGTTGAGTTGTATTTTCATACCTTATTGTTTGTTTTCTCAAAATTAAGTTGTTCTTGATTTAAGTTAGAATCCTTAGAGTTAGAATTTTCAGCAAATGTGACATTAATGGTTTCTTCAACTTTTAGTGTTGTTTTGTTAGAAACCCTATAAGCCCTACTATTAGATAAGTAACCTAGAAAAGTTCCTTGTTAAGTTTTTGATGTAAATTTTCCAAGGTAATCATACATCCAAATGCTCTTAAGTATTTTATATTGGGTATTTTATTGAAATAAATTTCATAGGGTGCTTTATTTTGTAATTTATTTTTTATAATTCAATTTTGAACATAGCAAGCCATATTAATGGCTTCAGTCCAAAAGTAATTAGGTAGATTGTATTCATTTTATATTGACCTTGTCGTTTCTTGTAGGGTTTTATTTTTTTCTTTATATATCGGGGGGTCTTAGGACATGAAAATTCATGATGATAACTATTTTCTAGATACAAATTTGTAACCTATGATTTTTAAATTCTCCCCTATTATCACTTTTATTTTTATTAATTTTTTGGTCTTTTTTATTTTCTATTTGTTTAAAAAAATTATTAAATATCTCAAATGTTTTATTTTTATGTGTTAAGAATTTTACCCAAGTGTATAGAGTAATCATCAATTATGACTAAACAATATAAGTTTCCATTAATTGACTTAACTCCATGAGAATCGAAAAGATCTAAATGTTGTAGTTGAAGTATAGTATTAGTTCGACCTTGGTTAGTTAGTTTGTGTGTTGACTTTGTATGTTTTCCTTGTTGACAAGGATTACAAATTTTGTTTTCAAGAATTCCTAGTTGTTGGGGAGCCCGATGCGGGTGCATGCTAAAACAAATTTTGTAAACATGCAGCAAAAGCAAACATAAACATAATAATTACTTATTACATCACATACACCACACGCATACAAGGATACATTCATGCTAGACATAATCGCATAATAAAATTTTATGAAATAGCTTTTAATCTAGTTCTACCTGACGAATCACGTGGAGCAGGAATGACATCAACCAATGATGCTGTCAAGTTTCGCCTCTATTTGTATCCACGTCAAGCAATCGTCGACACGACATCCAAAACCATGAGTCATGTCTCCTTCTTAGGTACAAGCCAATGATTGGAGATGATGCGATCCGAGAGAGGATATCACCAATGCTTCGGTATTCAACGACGTTAGCAACCTGACAATACTAAACGCGGAGGATCTCCTACTCGCTTCAATGCCCAACGGCGTACGCAACCTGACGGCACGAGGTGAGGTGAACGACGATCGGAAAGACTATTGTTCAGGGTTGTCCTTCACTGCTACCGATGGTGTGACCGACAATTGGGAGGTTCGGAGGTCAGAGAGGGACCTCTGGTGGCAAGGGTAGCCGACAGTCGAGCCTTACGGCAGCGCACGAGCAGCTAGCAGTGGTGCATGCAAGGTAATGACGGTGCTGGCCGGAGGGCACTGTTCTAGCCTCCTCATGGTCAGTGGGAGGGTGCTGGCTAGCTATAGCTGCTGGCCGGCAGTGGCTGGGCAGCGACAGCAAGGGTGGGTTCACCTTTGGTCGGCGACATCGACAAGAGAGAGGAGAGGAGAGGAGGGTTAATCAAAAACAACAAATCTCTCTCTTAATATATATCTTATATATATTTCATAATGGGTTGGAGAGCAAGTCCAAAACTCGTTATCACAGCCAAAACCATCTGTTAGCCTTAAATTTGGTTTAAGACGAAACCAACTTGGTTCAAAACCAAAACACATTGGTTAAATAACCAAACCTCTTTTAATTAAAAACCAAACTAATTTGATTTACAATTAAAGCAAAGAGGGTCCATCTTGTCTTCAAAAGATGTGGCCCATGTGCACTTCCATCCTGATAAATATCTTTCTATATTTGCCCTTCTTTTGGTCCAACCAGACTTAATCTCTCTCGATTTGAGAATCTAATTCTCAAATTCGTTTTAAGTCTTTCAAATTAAACTTGTAGTGCATGTGACCCAAAAGGTTACCGGCTTTGTTGGTCATTCGTAATTAACTATTAATTACTAATAGATAATGGATGGCACCTAGTGGTACATCATGACCCTCAATTGATTGAAAAATCAACGGTTGATCTCAAAACCACTTCTGAACCCCTCAGCAACTACAATGAGTCGTGTCTCGTTTCTTTCACTCATCTTATACCCACTTGGTTCAGAACATGGTCTATGTGTCAGTCCCCACTAAGCTAACTATTTCACACCTAGCCCAAGTTATACTTTTGTGTCCTATGTATTCAAATTACTCAGAAATGTGTCCAAGAATATCATACCCTTGACATGTGGTGCTTTGGCCAAAGACTTCAAGTAACAATCATGAAAAGTGGCCATAGGGTATATGTTTCCTTATACAAGGAGTGGTGAATCCTCTATGGACTATCCAAACATCTTTGGATACTTTGACTTATACCCAATCATCCTGGGTCCGCACCTCCAAGGAGATGCTTGCTTAGGATGTCAAAGTATAAGTCTCCATGATCAAGATGACTTGAATACCTCAAGTTGAAGGAAACTCGCACTTAAGTTGCAA
>JBBUKS010000044.1:1174137-1191420 GCA_038050645.1 Hedychium gardnerianum
TGATCGATTAATTAATTATCATAATATCACATTATAACAATTTTACTCGTTATGTCAAAAATTCCCTTCTTATTCTATTATTTAATATGATAATTAATTATCGTCATTTGCCTTATATAATTATCAACATATTCATTTTTCAAAAGATTTAATTCTTCTTATTTGATTACAACCTTTTTTATTTTTTTGGTCACTTACATAATATTAAAATTGATTAAACTTTTATTTTTTATACGATTTACACTATAATTTATTGCTAAATTGATAATATATATTCGATAAAAAATAATAGCTAACATTTACGATTTAAAACAAACTTCAACTAAATTAAAATAATTAATTTAATAAAAACAAACTTTAACCACGATCTAGGAAAATAATATTGACAGGAAAGTGTGTAAGTTTTCAATAACTAGAGGAAGGCTTTACCATATGTTTGAAGTAATAATGATTGTCCAATGGCAAATCAATTGTGGTCTAAGCTAGTAATGCTTTTTATATATATATAAGAAGAGCTAGGGGAATTTATATGGAATTTTGATTTTGATTTCAATCTTATCTTAGAAAAAGTGTATCAATTGCCAAATTCATTGTATCGATTAAAGTATTTTTTTTTTTTTAGAATTGGAAGTGAAAAGGTGTATCAATCTCTTACAGCTAGTTCCTTGTGCTTTTACTCAATTGTTTTATGAACAAACACCCTCCTTCGTTTACAGCATGTTTGTATTTTCACTGAGAAGCTCCTAAACTTCTGTCGAGCTAACGATATATAGGCCTCTGCACAAGCTGTCGTGAGATTAAATTGCATTGAATCAAACAGCAGAGAGGGGAGGGAACACCTCCACGTGAAAGATGGAAGCAAGGGCCCTGCTCGCTAGATGTGTCGCATATCTCACCTTGTTGGATCCACTACAAATTATGCTGGTAGCTAGAATAAGATCTCTTGCACTTGTCGGTGGGCCAGGGAATCCTCATCCGTCTCCTGTCGCTGTGCCTGTGTGTGCCCATCTCCCTGCCACGCACCATCAAGTACTGCTGCATCTGCACTATACTTTGCTAGCTAGCTGATCATCTCATGCTCATGATGACCAAGTAGCTTACAGACACACTTGTGTTTTGAGTGAAGAGGATTGGCAAGAGCTAAAAATTAATATCAAATAAGAAGCATTCAACGTAACAAAACGGTTAAGGAAATTGAAATCCAGTGGTTGGTTCAAGATGATACTGTTTCTTTCCCCTCGATCCAACTGCAGCATATATATCCATGATTGACAGAGTATGAGCAAAAAGGGTGAAACTTAAAGCTTTTGCAATCCTAAAACATGGCAATAAAGATAAAGTAATCCCATCTTTGTATAAACAGGAGATGATTTGCCGATGCTGAGTGGTAGGAGCAAGAAACATATTGATTATAATCATCAGTTTGAATCTCCAGTCTCTGCAGTTTGGATCTGGTGTTAATTCTCTTATGTAGGAGTTGCAAACTGTCTACTTTGATCTTTATAAGAGAAGACCAACTGAAAGGAAGCCCACAGGAAATTCTAGCTATCAGATAAACAGTAGAATGGACGCCCATTTGAATTCTAGTTGCATAATTAATACCTTGTCACTAGAAAAATCATCACAGGATGTGAAATCTTAATAATTTTTGTTTAGAAAACTCAAAATGAAGATGGAGAGACATAATGCTTTCATAAAATGAACAAGCACGACATTTACACTAACAAATCACTGTTTTTTCTTGGCTGCTGTTTGATAAATATCCCTGTAGAAGGGAGTAATAATTTTTTTTCTTGTTTTTTTTCTCTTTATTTATCTCTTTAATTCACATTATAATATTAAAAAAGTATTTAATAGTTTATTTTAAAAAAAAAACAAATATGAATCAGATTAGCCTCTGTTTCATCTCCTGTGGATAATTCGGTATCGGGCACCGACGCGAACACGTGAAACGAGCTCAATAATTGCGCGTGAAATTTGGAGTCTTCCCTCCCTCTGACCAAATTAGCTGTTGCTTTGTCCTCATCATCGTCAGTGTACATGCTTTGCTTCCTTACACGTGGACCTTAGCCTCCAAGCCATGCAACCTAAATTATTGAGACGCCAAGGTTGAACCTTGCTGTGAGAAAAAGCATAATAACAGTCATATGTTGGTCTCCATTTTATAAATATGATAATACATTAGCAATTGGAAAAAAAATTTATACATATATATGAGAAGTATTAATGTAGAAATATATTTTGAACAATAGAAAACGAGAAAATAAATTCAAATCAAAAGATAAAAAATATATGAACCGAAAAACAATGGATGATAGAAACCCTTGGTACTATGAAAGGCAAGTACACGACCGTGCTAAGGCCGAACAGTACGGCCCTACAGTGTAGGCGACGCCAGATTTCCACACCGGCATGGAGCGCATGGAGCGCAGGGAGGCAGCGTCGTTGCCGGTCGTGGCCGCAGCGAGGAGCGTGCGTGATGTTCGCAGGAAAATCAGGAGTCAACTTGCTTTAATTGATTTATATATTTCAATATCTTGAATATCGGCATCAAGTTTGACAATTGCATAACGAACGAGGCAGGCGGCTCCACTGGGGAACGTGATCTCCAGGGATAAGTGTCAACGAATCGAATAACACGGCTGACAGCAGAGAGCGCAAAGGAAATCATGATAATGGGAGAGGATAAGGCTGAATGATATCACCAAGCAAATTATTCGTGGTAGAACTGTTGGGCTCCAATGGCTTGAAAAATTACAATGGCTTAGTTACCTGCGTCGGGAGTCCTTCGAAAACAAGATCCTAGGCATCTCTTTATTTAGAAGTTGAGACAGCATTTCTTTACAATGTCATTAGGAGCATTAATATCATTCTGAAATTGAAGGGTTTGGAGGCAAAGTAAGATAACAAATTTGAGTGAGATTACGAAAATGTTGAAATTCTAGGAGCAACATGAATATAATCCTGAACGATGTCCAACTAGATTTTGCTTTGGAGTTTACCAAACAAGGAATGCCTACCCTCGGCAACAAGCTCCCCTGTTGCTTTGTTCTTCAGCAAGATGTGTGTTGCAGAGTAGCCACCTTTGTGCCCCAATGTTTTGGATATAATCTCCAATTCATCCTTGCGAAAGGGAAAAAATTTATTATGAGACTTAAAATAATAGGAAGACGGGATAATACATTAACACCTATGTCAACTCGAGAATCAGGCATCTGCCACACAAGTACGGTGCGCTATCTGACTGCGTATACGGAGTGTGGCTATTCGCGGTCAACAATTAAATATTTATATCTATAAAAAAATAACTAATATAAAAATAATAAATATAGTAATTAGCACATTAAATTTATACTGTTAATTATATGATGCAAAACAAATGAAAGCTAATAATCTACATTAATTAATAACGTAAAATAAATGATATAAGTAGGAAAGTGTTCATCACTTAGAAAAGCCGTGTTTACTATACAAAAGCTTATTTTTTTCAACTACAAGTGAGGGCCAAATGTCAGATGCAGTCGCATATCAAATTAACTAAACATGAGTTTCTTTTCATCTATAAAATGAGGAAGGAAAGACGCCAATGAACTCGCACAAGATGACGAAACGGATGTGAACAAAGTGCTCACATGTTAGAAAGAAAATAAAAGAAAAGGCTAGGGAAAGCAAAGGAATGAATGTTTGCATCAAATACAAGAAGGAAGAAAAGGATATTTTGGGAAATCCCAACGCTAGCTAAAAGAGGTACTCTTGATCCCCTTAAGGAACGACTATGCAGGAGAAAGGCAGATTGCGATTGAGCTAGATTGAAGACATGGAGACATGACTTGGCTGCGTAAGAAGAGAGTAAATAAGGCTATTAATGTGGGCACTAAACACACTGCGCCTAGTATCCTATTAGCCTTAATATCCTTAATAGTCACATCTTCCAAGAAAATTATCATATGCAAGCAAGCCGTTGCCCAAGAACAAAACCAACAATCACAAGTTCCAACTATTAGGGATAACCATATGAACTCATTCCGACAATGCGCTCTATGCAAGATTATATTGCTCACAATATCCAATCATTTAAATCATTTTGATATATTAATAAAACTATTATAATTTCCTAATATTAGTTCTAATCCTAGTAATTACACAATCTGCATATCTATTATCATCACATGAATATCAATTAGCATGAGATATTACTCTCTTCTCTAGAAAACCACAATCCAAAAGCCAAAGGCCATAGGCATTGATATCTATTATCACATTGACATGAAAACCATTGTTGCAGTAGGAAGCCGCCTTGTCATATTTATCTATTAATCATATTGATACAAACACAAAACAGCTTGATGATAATAATGAGGATGATGATGATAACATTGATACAAACAATAAACAATATGCACAGCCCAAGAGATAGCTTGGTCAGGGAAACAACTACTCTTCTCTTAGCGGCACTCGATGTGTCCCACATTAGCTTCTTAATTTACTTCCAGTAAAAGACGATTGGGTTGTACGTCCAGATTGTTTTTGTTGTCCAGGGGGATTGGTTGACTTGATGCATCTCGTGTGTTAGAAGATGATGACCATAAGAAGTATTGTGGATATGATGGAACAATTGAATGTTTCTAAGATGTCAAGATCTTTGTGAAGTTGTATGTTTAATGAAAATGGAGTAATTCGTGTGACTAGGATAGATTGATGAGGTCAAATCTCACTCAGATAAGGAGACTATAATGGAGACCTTGTTGGGTTTCGCAGCATAATAAATATGAAAAACGAAGCGGAAAGGAAATCCACTAGAGATCCATGCAAATTCTAATTACACATTTGGAATAGAAAGATTACCTTTGATGCGTAAAACCCTTTTCCGAATTTAGAGAGAAAGCCGAACCCAGCGTGATCAACACGTCCGCGATATCCACACGAGCACACCATCGCCGTTCGTCTCACGAACACAATTAGAGTCCCTCACCATTGCTCGTCTCACGAGTACATATATCTACACCACGTTGTAGTACTAGCTACTATATATAAGGAGAGATAAAACCCTAACTTTTAGGGTTGACACGATCTACACAATCTTATCGGCACAATCTTATCCGATAAGTCTCTTTACAAGTCTCATCTAATAAGACTTTTTCGTATATACAAAATAAAACCGAGTCTTATCTAATAAGACTCTTTTCCGTATATACAAAATAAACTGAGTCTTATCTAATAAGACTCTTTTCGTATATACAAAATTAAAACGTGGGTATAAAATTATAGGCTTATGATAAAAGGTCTCATATTAATCATATCGGGATTGACTCTTAGGGCTGATACTAACATATCTTTATATAATTTTGCGGTTAAAGGAGATTTAGAGCAAATTGTGTTAAATTCAGTAAAAGAGGGGAAGTGGTTTAACTCGACTGAAGTGGGATCAATTCAGAAAGATGGATGCAGCTCAATCAAACTGGGTTGAGTTCTGCGTAGTGGGAATAGTTCAACCAAGGTGATTCTGAAAAGCCTAGCCCTGAGAGATGTTGACTAGATTTGTCGCCCTGGAATCAACTTGAATGGATTATCATCTTTCCTCCCGCTACTACGCATATCCCTTGCTACTTCACATGGAAACTCTTTATAGGCCTCAAGGTACGATCTTTAGCCTCTACAAGAACACGTGTTCTTGACACATGGCTCCTTGGCATTGAGTCTCGGACTCTCTAACCTATGCTAACTGTTTCCAAATCGTCGTCCCACCTTTTGCCACGTGATTGTAGAACACCAACTAGTTAGATAACAGGAAATTATTTCCCATATCATATAGCATCGAGTCATGATTAAGCCTATATGAAGTGTGGTAACAATCATAGTTAAGGTTGATATGAGCTATGTCTGAATTGCTAAGTGAAATGATTGAATTAGTTTATGCAATCAATTCAATTATCTAACTAAGCATGTGCTACTCCAAAATCGTAAATCTAATAAGCTGTTATGTGTGAAGGGCAATCCAAGAAATTTTGCACCGACAGGCCAATTAAAAACACCTAAGTGAAGGAAATCGTGAAAAGAGAACAAAAACACACACTCACATCGACCTTGGCAGCAGACATGTAGGAGATGGACATGTCGACGGAGACCTTCGCCGGGACACCTTGAGAAGTGATGGCGGCGGCTCCAACCTCATCCACCAAGTTCGCGATGGCCCCTGCGGCAAAATTCCCTTCTGCGTCCTGCAAATCATCGCCCAAATCAACTCAATCAATCCGAGGGATCGAAAAAGAGAAAACATTTCCAGTAGCAGGATTCAGCATCGGCAAGCAATCGACTCACGGTGAGACGAGCGGGAACGCGGAAGGTGCAGGAGAGGAAGCCAGGGCGGATGTGATCGACCCGGATCCCGCGCAGGGCAAAGCCCTCGTAGAAGCTGGCATCGCGTCCGGCGCAGTGTGGACGGACGTCTAGCTGTGCCACTAGCTCTGCCGCCTCCTCCCCCACCGATAGCAACGCCCTAGCATTCTCCATCGTTCTGCTCTCTCCGGTCTCCTCCTCTACGCCCTTGATTGGGCCTGTCCCCAATTGGAAAAATAATGGTGAAATTTTCATTCACCTGATTTAGTCTTTTAAATCATTTAATAATATTAATAATGAGGTGAAATAGAAAGACTTCTTTGACTCCCCGGAGCTTGTTAATTACCTTAAAACCGTAATCAATATTTTACCCTTTAACATTCACAAATATTATTAATTTTTTGGAAACTCAATATTGTTAATTTTAGTTAATTAATTTGTATTAATAGGTGAAAAACAATCAGAAGATATATTAATCTTTTTGAAACTCAATTATTATTTATTTATTTTAGTTATTTTCCGGGTAATTTTCTTTAAAAGCAAAGTAATCTGCAACGTGTGGGAGACCTAATGCCCTCCCTCTTCCCCGAATTGACACCATCGAAATTTCTTCACTTTTCCGATCTCCTCCACCGCCTTACTGCTCGTATCCTCAACTTTACGGTGTTCTTCGTTATTGTACTCGTATCTTCGCATCGGCTAAACGCCCCTCAACATTGGTCTATTGCCGCCGATCATCACGCCACTCATCATCCTTATCATTGCCTTCGAGGATCCAAAAGAACTGATCTTTAAGGTAAAAAAAAGCTAATTTAATTTTTTTCTTATTGTCACTAAATCACTGATAGTTGACGCTCTTCGCCTGGTTTTTCCAAGTTTTAACTTTTGCAATAAACGTATTGTCAAAGCGTCGATCCCTCTTCACTCAGACTCTTCCTCATAGGTTATACTCTCCAGGGCTTGAAGGAGCCTTTTTCTAGAGGTCAGGGTATAGAATCGAGCAATTATGTATTCACAAGGCGAAAGATGAGGCCTTTGACGCTGGCTAATCATAGTCAGAAGATCATTCTGAGATTCCTGACACACCAAGTACGAGAACTCCTACATTGCATTTCCACTGAAGGAGAAGTGATAAATTTTAATCTTATGAGAGACAAGGCTACCTGGTAAATCAAAAGGGTTTCTTTCCTTCGCATGAAGATCAAACAAGTACAATCCCAGTTGTACGTGACATAAGTAGGGCTAAGATGAGCGGTATGGCTAATATACCCTCTCAAAATAGACCAGAAATGTTAGTCCATGTCTAGAAATTAAGAAGTCCCAGGAATTAGAATAAACAAGGTATAATTAATTTTTTTGATGAAGATATTAAAGATGCAATAGTAGTGCAGTTGAGAACATTGACAGTGTGATGCTGTAGTTGGTTTGGTCGATGTTTCTGATCTTAAGTCATCCTGATTTGTGGTTCAAAGGAGTATAATTTTCTCCCTTAAATTTTTGGTAAAGATAGATCAAAAGCTGCAAAGATGGAGAATGGCTTAAGGGTTATAAAGAAAGGGAATAGTTTAGCAATTAAATATCGACTCTTAAGAAGAGAAATTTTAGAAACTAATTTGATTTTATAAAGTGGAAGTTCAAAAGGTAGAAAAGAAATGAAAGAGCAATTTATGTAATCAGTTTTAAAAATCCCAGGCCTTTATTCAACAAGATAGTGAAATCGATGAAAATATCATTAATTGGCAATGTGTAGTTGAAGTTGAGAGGAGCTTAGTTGTTGTATGCCCATTAGGTTGAAAAAACCCCTATAATATTGTGGTGTGACTACCTCGTACACTAGTGTAGTTAGGTAATAGCATACAAAAATTGACAGAATCTTCATCTACCACTTTGTATCCATATCGGAGACCGATACTGGCTTTCAAAGTGAACACTATCCCATTGATTGTGGGAAAAAATATTAGAAATGGAAATGACAGGCACTTGGATCAATGCCTGTGTTGGATACTTGTACTCAAGCCCAAGAATATAGGAAACAATAGAGTCTATGTAGTAACTAAGAAAGAGATTTTTTTTTCTATTTTAAAGTAATTAAGTGATGTTCCACTAGATGATTAGATGAGAAAAAAAATGTTTTGATGATATGAATATATTAAAGACATCTTATGTCCTATGTATCTTATCGCTAGACATGTTGAGTCGAGTTGAGAGAATTAATAGGTGTTGACAAAAACAATATTATGGATTCAACATCTATTTAAGACAGAGAGAAGCCTTTGCCAGACAGGGAACACTTGCGATAAGGAAGTGTTAAGAAAAGTCTATTATAGACTCTAAGGAAAGATAGATGAAGATATGGAAGAGTGAGAATAAGTAATCTCCTTGAAAGTCTGATCAACACAATAAAAAGGAAAAATGATGTAGGAATTTGTTGATGAAATTAGCCATCTAGCAATACGTTAAACACGAGGTATGAGAGAGGAGGATTGATTTTGGTTAACTTCATGGAGAACTGACTTCAAGATCATTTTCTTTTTAATTGCTGTGATTTTATCTCGTGTTACTACTGCCTTATTTGGTACCTGCCTTCTTTGAAAATTGCTTCTATGCTTTCTCTCTTTCTTTTTTTTTTAAAAAGGAATTTTTTCTTCCTAGTTCCATTTTCTTTACTCTAGTAATGTCAAGAATCTATAGTTCTACACTTGATCTGTACTGTGGTTTTATTTGACTTCTTAATCGAAAATTCTAGTTCTTTGTCTATCCATTCTTTCTACCACCAACAAACTACATTACAGTCGCTCATGTGTGTCAATCTCTACATGAACCTGCCATTGAGCATGTTATTCCTTTTAAACTGCATCTGAATCTTAGTAACGCTATTTCTGTTGTATATATGATAATTCTCACAAAATGTCTTAGTCAATCATTAACTCTATATATTTTGTAATGGGAGTATTTTGAAGGTCACAGCCAATCTCAAGGTTGCTCTAATCAGTTAAATTAGAATATCACTGAAGCCATGTGATAGCTATCAAATTGAAGTTACATGCAATGAGCTGAGTCATCTACTATTTTTACCATGTTGGATAGGTGTATCTTGGTTTCGAGCTTTCATAGTGGTAAAACAGTTCGAGTATGCTAGAATAGGTGTAGTTTGGTTGCAAGCTTGGATAGCATTCAAGCAGAAGCTTTTTTGAACAAAAACGACATTGTATGGAGGAGGAAAAGCCTATCTATCATGAAAAACAGAGACTGCAGTTTTGCCTGCTGCACGCTCTCAATAACCTAATGCAGGTATATTTTTAATGACTTCACCAACTTAAGAATTCTGTGCACTGAGTTTGTTGCATCTCTCTTGTTGTACTGATCAATCTCTTTTTATTGGTTTAGGAAAAGGATTCATTTCGTCGAGCTGAGTTGGATTCCATTGCTAAGAAGCTTTTGGCCGAGGATCCATTCAAGGGACAATGGACTCCTCTATCATTAATATTTAAACCTCATCACAATGTGTTTACTGGAAATTATGACATCAACGTGCTAATTGCAGCACTAGAATCTCGAAGGAAAACAGTTATTTGGCATGACCGTCGGAACGAAGCCTCTTCTATTAACCTTGCTGAAGAATCTTTGATGGGATTGATGCTTAATGTACCTGTTAGGAGGTACGCAGGACTTTGGAATAGCAGGCATTGGGTCTCACTGAGAAGCATTAACCATGTATGGTACAACCTAGATAGTGATCTCTCTGAGCCAATGCCATTCGAGAATGAAGAAGAGATGATACAATTCTTGAATGATGTGATTTATCAGGGCGGAGAAATTCTAATTATCTTGCATGGGATGCTTTCTGTATGTTAGAGTGTGTATCTGTGATTGTGGTTGGGAATTGAAACAATCACAAATGTCTCACAAAGTTCTACAGCAGATGCTCTGATGAAACCGAGGGGGTGGAATTGTGCCCAGGAAATGCGTAATCATTTTTGTACATCATGCCCGTTTCCAACATTTGTCCTTTGACAAGAATATTTCGAGGGATTTTATAAATTAGAGCTAAATTACAGCCTTGAGTATAAAGAGATGATGATGCTTGTTCCTGTGAGGGAACAAGTTCCAGTTAAAAATGCATGATTTTTAGAAACAATCTGTAGCTACATGTAAATTGTACTCGGAATAGTTTTTGACGAGTTAATTGGGTTTGCTTTGAATGTAAATAGAATCATGCACGACGTCCTCATTTTGTATACTTCTTTGTTGGTTGCGAAAAAGTAGAAAAATGAGTGATATATATATATACATTGAAGCGTGGCCATGATGCATACACAGATACACATGTAACTAGCCTCTGAAATTTTATCAGTAAATCACGTGCAGCATGGCCATTTATGCTATTCGATGCCAGATTCAGCTGTCAAGATTAGTTATCACAGGCAGCAATAATTACAAGAATCCACAATTTAGATTGAAGCAAGATGAATGGTGGGAAAGAATATACATTTAGGATACTTTGTGTTTTCCTTTGAGCCTATATAGTGATCATACATCGTCTGGATCACTGTCCCCCATGTGAGTCATCCAGTATCTACTTCCATCCGGACCAGTCAATTTAAACCTGCTCCATCGAAAGAACACAACTTAGTTGCACATATTCCAGTAAGAAATATCATATATAGCATGCATAAATGTTGTCATTTGTGTTCTTGGATTTAGCAAGCCTATAACCCAAATTATTGAACTGATTAAACATAGTAGAAGCACCTCTCAAGCACAATTTTCCCCTCCTTGTACTTCTGGGCCTTTTCATGAGCAACCTCCTGAAATGAAATTGTTCCATAACGCCATGAAATAGATTGATTAATCTAGAAGACAAAATTTAATTATTCTTGCATATTTCCACCCTACAATAGAGCCACAACCAACGCAGAAAACATCAGAGACAGTGGGTACGCTGTCGTCATCATTCGCTCATCCTCAAATCCAACAGATATATTCACACTGCAAAAGATGAAATTGATGAGCTTAAAATATAATTAATAGTGATACGTTGGATAATAATACGATGGATATCGATAATGGCCTGAAATTATTGCGTTAATACTTTTGGCTGGTGTGAAGGTCAAAGTTTTTAGTAAAATCAATTAGAGTAAATAATTAATTGATAGTAAGAGGTAATAAAATCGGTCGGAATAGATCGGGTTTAATAAATTTATCAAACACTATAGATTGAATAATATCAATCAGTTGGATATCCTCGATTTCAGATCTTGGCTTCCTTACTTTTTAGCCAGTCGAATATACTCGGGCTTGGCTCTTTTACTTTTTAGATGGTCGGATATCTCTAACCCTAGAATTTAGCTTCTTTACTTCTAGCCGATCAGATATCCCCGACCCAGGGCTCTATTCCCTTATATTTATTAATTTTCCTATTACAAATAATAAACTCTATTAACTTCAGGAGTCACTATCACAATAAATACCACGTATGGTATTATCAAAAGTATACGTGGTCGTATATAGAGTGTGGGTGACAGGGCGGCATAGTACTGAGAATATCATGAATAGATATTTTTCATACCTTGATGTGACCCCTGAACTAAATGCGGATATTCCAAGTATTATAAATAGGCCCGCCTCCACAAGCACAGGTACGTTCTCTTCTTCACTTCGAAACACACGCTCCATTACTATTCGTCTTCCCTACTTTCCACTGTACTAACTTGAGCATTAGAGTAGCTGCGCCAGGGACCCCCGGCCTACTTGCTAATGTTCGCTACTCTCTGTTTTGTGGTGCTGCAGGCGTTCTCTTCTCCTCAAAGTCTTCTTCCAGTCAAGCTGCAAGCCAACTCGTGGGAGCTCCAAGTCTCACCGATTTCAAATAGAATCAAATTTGACATCGTTTGTGGGAACACACGCTTGATCTGAAATATGAAAATGGACGATCCAAGAAGATTCACAACTGTCACTTTATCACAAGAAGACTTGGATTTGCTAATAGTAGCTAAGGCGCAAGCTCTTGTGCAGAAACAGTAGTCAGCAAACCCTTCTCTTTCAAAAGTATCTACGGTCTCTATTGAAGGACAGCAAGCTATTGACTAAAGATTCAATCTGATACAACCGACGACATTCCCCAAGGCTCTGATTTGAACGACTAGAGAAGAGATGGGAAGATTCGAGCGGTCGCAAGAGTCATTCGCTGGAAACATGCCTCTGCAAGATCCAAGATGAGACAAAGCTCTTGCCGTAAGTTGATCGTCCGATTGGCCAAAGACCCCTCTTTTTCCAAGAAATCATTGACGACAAATTGCCCTGCCATTTTTGAGCCCTACAGTTGGGGGAATATGGAGGCGCTATTGATCCCGAAGACTATCTCTGCAAGTTTGAAAATGTCATCCTGCTGATGACATCAAATGTCGAGTGTTTATAACGACACTCTCAGGTTCAGCACAAAGATGGTTTAACCAGCTTCCTCCCAACTCCATCTCCTACTTCAAAGAGATGAAGACTGTCTTTCTCCATCATTTTGTCAGCAGCCAGTGATACCACAAAACTATGATAAATTTGTTTGCTCTCAAACAGGGGGCAAAGGAGACATTGAAGTCGTATATCAAACGACTCAACCAAGTTACTCAAGATTTTTCTCCGCCACCACAGAAATATTAGTTAGTATCTTCTTACAAGGGCTCTTAGATGGAGATTTCTTTCGTTCCCTAGTTAGAAAGCTTCCCAAGATTTTTGACAGTTTGTTTAGTCGGTCAGTTAAGTACGTCAATGTCGAAGAAGCCTAAGTGACCAGGAAAAAGAATGTTGCTGCTCCAACTCCCTTTTTTATTACATTTGAGAGATGTCCTAAAGCAATCACCTCATGGAATGTACTATTTATTGAATAAATAAATATTCACTATTTGAGTATATATTCTTTATGTATATGATTGGATCTTAAATTCATTTATTGAATGTTCGAAATATGATTCATAGCATGAGAAAACTTGTAATTGGATCACAACTAGTAAGTATCTCTACATGTGTAATTATAAATGTATTAAAATATTTTCTAGTCAATGAATTGATGAGTTCAGACATCATTAATTATGTGAGACTAGCATGTGTTATACTCTTTGATTTATCCAAGCAACTGCTTCTCACTGGCTGAAGACATTGGGATGTCAAGAGTTAAATGTGGATGCTAGTTAAGGGTAACTAATTCATTAGAGTGACCTACCATGACACTTCATATGATTCTTTATATATATAGATATGTCAATGAAGATCTTATTGCAGCTTAAGTGCAAGTTTCCTTCGACTTGAGGTATTCAAGTCACTTTGGTCATGAAGACTTATACTTTGACATCTTAGTCGATACATCTCCGTGGAGGTGTGACTACGGGATGATTGGGTATAAATCGAAGTGTCCGAAGGTATTTGGATAGTCAATAGAGGATTCACCGCTCCTTGCATAAGGAGAAGTATATCCTATGACCACTTGTCATGATTATTACTCGAAGTTTTTGGCCAAAATATTAAATGTCAAGAGTATGATACTCTTGGACACATGTCTGAGTAATTTGAATCCACAGGACAAGAAAGTATAACTTGGACTAGGTGTGACGTAGTTAGCCTAGTGGGGACTGACACATAGACTATGTCCTGAACCAAGTGGGTATAAGACGAGGAAAAGAACGAGGCGCGACTCATTGTAGTTGTTGAAGCCTTCAGAAGTATTTCTGGAATTAACCATTGATTTTTCGATAAATTGGGAATCATGATGTACTAATAGGTGTTACTTATGATCTATTCATAATTAATGGTTAATTATGAATGACCAACATTACCAGAAACATATTAGGTCACATGTAGTACGAGTTTATCTGAAAGACTTAAAAATGAGTTTGAGAATTGGATTCTTGGATTGAGAGAGATTGAGTCTGGTTAGACCAGACAAAGGGCAAATATAGAAGATATTTTGCCAAAATGGAAGCACGGATGAACCACGTCTTTTGAAGACGAATTGGACCCTCTTTGGTTTAATTAAAAAGAGGTTTGGTTTTGAACAAACATTGCTTGATCTTGAACCAAACTTTAAGCTAATGGATGAGTTTGGGTTAGCTAGTACGGGTTTGAACTTTCTCTTCAAACACATTAGGAGATCTATATATATATATATATCCGGGTGGAAGAGAAAATTACACCACTTGATTAACAACCTAATTGTTAGGTTTTTTGATTGCTCTCCTCTCTCTTCTCTTCTCTTGCCACCGCCGACCATAAGGAGAAGGTCTCCTTACGTCGCCGCCAGCTCTTGCTCCGCCGGCTATGGGTGTTCCTCTGGTCGGTTGTTGAACCAGTCATGGTTGTTGTCGCTGCCTCGGTGTTGCTGCCCCGCCGTCCGTGTGCTTCCTCGCTATCCGTGTGCTGCCGCCGCCACCCAAGGATAGTAGCAAGGAAGGAGGTTGCCGCCACCCTCACTGCCACCGTCGTCCAACCCTTCCTCCAGTTCCTAGTCGCTGTTCCAGCCTAGAAGCACTGACTGGACTTGCTGTCCCGCCGCTACTGGCCACCCAGCAGCTTCTTCATCCACTGAAGGTGTCGTTCTGGCAAGAAAAGGTTGCTGCCAGAACTTTGGTATTGCCGGACTTGCTGCCCTCTTTGCCGGAAGCAAGTTGTCCACCTCGGACAACAACTATATCACTGCTGTCAACCTCGTTTCATACCGTCGGGTTGCCTTGTGTCACTGGGTATTGAACCGAGTCCGAGACTCTCTCTTGGATTGCCTTGTCTTCGTTCATCGGCTAGTATCGAAGACGGAATCGAGACTCGTGGCTTCGTAAAGTTGTCTTGACGATTGCTCGACGTTGATACAGATAGAGGCGAGGCTTCATAGCGTCGCTGGTTGATGTCATTTCAACTCTATGTCATCCGTCAGGTATAATTTAGTTTCGTAAAATTTTAATTATGCGATTATGTTTGGCATGTGTGTATCATGTATACATGTGATGCGTGTATTGTAATAATTAGTTATTATTTCTGCTTCCGCTATGTGTTTTGAAAAATGTGTCCAATGCACGCATTCATCGGGCTCCCCAATATTTTTCAAGCAGAGTGGCAAACCTCTCCTCCTCCTATGCATCGGAGGGAGCAGCGGCCTAATCCTCCTCCACTTTGTGAGGAGAAAATTGTCCAGCATGTGGAAGTCGCCCGGACTTCATTTGTCGAGCCTCTTCAGTGTATCCCTACACCCATCTTCTGCTCTTATCACAAATCCAAGTCTCATGTCACTTGGGACTACCATCAGTACGTTCGAGAAATTTGTTTAGCGGTTGATCAGCGTCGATAGCCTGGTCAAACTGCTAATGAGCCGAGCGGACAACCAATCTCCGACCCTTCTATTGTAGATCGGCAAAGATATGCTTCACAGAAACTGGGCAACCAAGCCTGCCCGCCGAATGATGGTCAGGAGCCCTATCAGACCCGACAAGAAGAAAATTAGAATAATGTTGCTCTAAGAAAGGTCGGAATGATCTCCGAAGGCTCCTGATGGAGATTCCAATCGTGCACAAAAATCTCACAGTCGTCAACTCAAAATTCACAAAGACGGCTCCAGTCAGACACAAGCAAAGGGCTCCCAAATTGGCTTTGGGCCAAAGGACTTTGAGAGGATAGAAGTCCCTCATGATGATGTCTTAATTATCAAAACCATCATCGCTAATTGTGACATGGCTAGGGTTTTTTAGACACGACACGAGGAGTTCCGTGAATATTCTCTTCAAGGCTGCGTTCGATCAGATACAAATCGACGAAAAAGAGCTCCAACCAATGGCGATGACTCTATATGGATTCACAAGGTATGAAGTTCAGCTACTAGGCAAAATCCGATTGGCCATCTCTTTAGGGGCAGAGCTGCTGATGAGAACCTGGAGAACTACTTTCATAGTAGTGAATGTTCCCTCCGCCTATAATGTCATCCTAGGAAGACCCACTCTTCATGAATTCCGAGTGGTTGCATCCATCTTCTACCAGAAGATCAAATATCTGGTGGAAGACCAAGTCGGGGAAGCAAAAGGAGATCAACTAGCGGCTCAGAGATGTCATGTGGATATCATCCAAACGGAGTTGCGCAAAGCTCACAAGACTCAGCCGGTGAAGGTATAAGCTATACAAGATGCCCCAATAATTCAGCCGATTAAGGACTGAGAAGAGGTACAAATCCACCCCAATCAGCCAAAAGCGACAACCAAGATCGCGGCTAATCTCCCTCCAGAGCTCAAAGAGAGCTTGGTTTCGTGTCTAACATGAAACCAAGATGTCTTTGCTTAATCGCCCTAGGAGATCACGGGTGTATCTTCGACTATAATGGAGCATCAACTCCACATCCTCCCTAATTCCCGACTGGTCAAGTAAAAGAAGAGAGACTTCGGAGCAGACCAAAATAAAATCATCTGAGCGGAAGTCAATGAACTGTTAGCAGTAGGGCACGTTCGGGAGGTTCAATTCCCGGTTTGACTCGCCAATATGGTATTAGTGCCCAAACATGAGAATAAATGTCAAGTCTGCATCGATTTTCGAGACCTCAACAAAGCTTGCCTGAAGGACTACTTTTTGTTGGTGCAGTTTGTACTAATAGTATAACCCTATGTTTTGATGCATGATAATAGGTTAAAGTTAGACTGTTATTGTCTAATAAGTTGAGCTAAGTGTGCAAGATTAACTAACTTAACGGATCTAGAGGGCCAGACATCAGGCTGAAGTTCAGATGTACGATTCTGGCAGAAAGTCCAGCTTTGTCAGAGAGGACCAGACAGTTGGCGGGAAGTCCAGTCGGGTGAGGGAGGACCAGACGATTGGCTGAAGTCCGGATGTGCGATTCCGGAAGGAAGACCTAGTGGGTCAGAGATCAGACGTCGAGGAGGTGACTCGGCAGACTGGTAAGTGAGGTAAGAAACTGGAGGAGCGAATCCA